>VUJU01005740.1:0-12632 GCA_009835225.1 Aphis craccivora
ATATTAATGGAGTATACATAATAACTTATTTATATAGATATAACAATAATACATTGAGTATCTATAAATTAAATTATACAATATTATGTTAGTAGTAAGCTCCAGAATGTTATAACAGAAATAAAAAGCTAAATTAGAAAGACTAGTTTGTCTATTAATTAAAGACATAGCTCTCTTCAGAGGATCATCATCCAAATAATATCCTGTTACTTGAGCAATATAGTAAGGGTCACGTGAACGGATTGTTCCTGGCATATGAAAACCTATTTTAGATAACAAGGAAGGGGAATCAATTATACCAGAAACAAAACCGTTTAAAAATATAATATCACTCGTAATTCTCCTTTCACTCAGGGTGGATAAATTAAGCACTATTAAGACGGGTTATACCTACCTAACCTTTGATCAATTTTAATTACAAACTATGTTTAAATGTTAAGTTAAATAGGTACATTTATTATAATTTCATACATACATTCTAGGTAATAAATATTCATCTTAAAACTAGTTATACTATCAAAAATTAGGTACACAAAATATTATGTATAATTATTATAAACTTAATTATTCAAACGATCAATTTTATACCACAATCAGGCCTCCATAATTTAAGAGTGTGAGCTTTACCAACCTCTATTATATGTTAAGTTACAGGTTCATAATTGTTGAGATACCATAATACAGGGGTCTCCAAACTTTTTTATTCAAGGGCCACAAAAAATATCATCTCTAAGCGGGCTTAAAGTGTATACATATATATTATAACACATAATTTTTAATTTTTAAATGTTAGATATCATCTCGTATATTTATTATCTTATGGGGGCCGGGGCCGGTTAAAATTTGTTCGAGGGCCGTAGTTTGGAGACCCCTGCCATAATATATTGTTTAAATTTAATTAATAAATAAAATATTTCCTATTCTAAATGAAAAAAAATATATATATATTTTTTATAAATGTACCTTTATTAATCAATTTTAAATATGCCGTTGTAATAATATACGGTGAGGTCTCGTTAATCCAGACATAGGCTAGTCCAAAGGACGCAGTTATCCGAACAGGCTAGAAAATTGTCGCATTGTTTTATTTATACATACAAACTTAGACATTTGCGAGAGAAAGCATTTAATCAGCATATAGAAACTAGTGTTCAAATAAAAATAAATAATATTTTAGATGAATAAATTTATATTACATAATATGTGATATATATAATCTATATTAACTACCTGTATATACATAATTATTAACTTGATACAAATTAATACAGTATATAATATATATATATTATATATAGATAAAAATAAGTGTATATTTCAAAATTTAAATAGCAAAAGAATTAGTTGTTGTTTAATTCATAGGTAATCCGAATTACCTCTTTTCCCAATCTTGTTTGGATTACCGAACTTTTACTGTAATAATTTATTATTTTAAATATAATTCAATAATTTTCCATAAAAAATTAAAAATATTAATGAAAAGAGATTTCTATTATTTTTACATGAATATAGGAGTAAAATGTTTTTAAAGTTAATATTTTAACTGTTAACTTTGTACTTATAACAAAAAATTTTTGCTAGATTGTTGAAAACATCATAAGTAGTATACAAGCTGATGAAACTATGGATAATGACGAAGACCCTGAAAAGATTGAAATCATTAAAGAGTGTACTTCTGATACTTCAGAAGATAAAATTTTACCAACTAATGAGGAGGTTACAGAACATATTAATGCAGTAGATGTCCCTTTATCTATTGTTGAAGAACCAACCTGTGAGACAAGTGAGAATTACTAAAAATATTAAATATTTAATTATGATTTTTTAGTATTAAAAAAAAAAAATGATTTTAAAATAATATATATAATAATTTTAAATTTTAAGAACCAAGAAAACAAAGTGTTGGTAATAATTACAAATGTGAGCCATGTGATGAATCATTTTTTCATGCTTCAGATTTAGAAAATCATTGTTCTGTTTGTAATCAAAACTTTTCAACCAAAGAAGCATTAAATAATCATATATCCAAAGAGCATAACACTTTGAATAACGAGACAATTAATGATCAAGTTGATACAATTTCTCCACCAGTTAAAAGTTTGTTAAACATATGTATATTTATTTTATTTTTGAAATAAGTATTAATTAATTTTTTATTTATTATTCATAGCTGAAAATAAAACCTCTCTTAGTGATACGGATTCAAACATAGTCAATGAAGCTAGTATTGATTATATGAATGATGCTCCTGAAGGTGTGGTAATTGACGTTAAACCTGAATTTTCTATTGATAATAGTATGTACTTGGAGGAAGTTGTACACGAAGAAAATGAAGATGATGATTTTGAATGGAAAGAAGAACAACAACTTAACTTTATTGAAGAAAATATCATAGAAGATAGTTCAAGTACAATTGATGAAACAATAACGCCTTCATCAGGATCAGAAAAATCTGATAAAAAACAAATTAAAAAAGGAAGAAAAAAAAGGGGTAGCTCACGTTCTGGTGAACGGGCCTGTTTACCAGCTATACACAGTTGTTTACTTTGTGGTAAAAAGTGGAGAACAGTCACTGAGTTAAAATCGCATACACAATCCCACAGTTCTATCAGACCTTATGTCTGTGAGGTATCTTACTTATCATTTATATTATATTTTTCTAATTTATTTATAATATTAATGTTGACGTTTAGATATGTGGTCAAGCTTACAAAATGAAAAAAGCTTTAGATGTGCACATTGGAATGCACAATGGTATACATCCTTTTACTTGTGAATACTGTAATAAGTCTTTTACACAAAAAGTTGGTCTACAAAAACATATTCCCATTCATACTGGATATACACGATTTCAATGTGATTTGTGTGGGAAGCGATTTATTCATCAAAAAAGTTTTCACATACACACAATGACTCATACAGGTGAAAAACATGTGAAGTGTTCTGAATGTGGTTTGGCTGTTTTATCTCAGTCACATCTTAAGCGCCATTTAAGAGTTCATACTGGAGAACGACCGTATGCTTGTCCAATATGTGGTAAACGTTTTGCAGAAAAGTATAACATGAATGCTCATGTGCATATCCATGAGAATAACACAGGAAATGCACCAAGGAGAAATAGAAATCATATGTAAGTCATTTATTTATTGTTATTTGTTGTGCTCAAATAATAAAATATAAAATACGATTTAGATTTTTGATAAATAATTTTTTTGTTGTTAAATTATTGAATTAATAATGTTCATAGGGACTTTTCTACTAAAATAGATGTAATGTACCAAATTACATTTTAAATAATACAAAATAATGTAAATTTTCCATCATTCAATTATTATATTTTTTAATGTAAAAGATATTATAGTCAATAAGTAAATTCTTTTTTGAAATTGAAAAAGTATGACTTTACTTTACCTTCAATACTCCAGCCCAGATCAGTACTGTCGCGCGCATGCAGAAGATGGTATAGGGCACTATTTCTCCCAATATGTGCCTCTGTTGGTTGGTGGTTGAATGGGAAATGCTCAAAATTGGTTGGATTTTGGTCAAATAGCAATACTGATATTTCGTGGGCCGGAGTATAAAAATATTTCAAGCAATATCATTGTTTAAAACTATAAAATTCATACAATATCTTGAAAAAGTTCTAATTGAAGCTTATATCCAATTATTTTTGAAGTTTTTAAAGATTTTTAAATAATAAAGGTAGTCAATATAATAATATAAATATAAATAGTTACTTAACCACTAAAATATGCTTTAAATGTATTTAAAAAAAAGTAAATTTTACCTACATATTGAGCACTATTTAAATAAACAGTATTTATAAAAATAGATAAAACTTATTTAATTTAACTTTTATTTACTAGATGTCAGTTGTGTGGTATGAGTTATGATCGAAAACATAAACTTGAATATCATTTAGCTTCAGCACATAATAAAATTGATAGTAAAGTTTCTCAAGATCAAGAAATAGTGCAACTACGACAACCAAAACTTGAATACTTCCAAGAAGTAAGAGAATATTATGTTTTTTATGTTAATGACTAGAGTCCACACAGAGAATAAAATCAACACCTAACATTATCATGTATCTAAAATAATTTTACAACAACAA
Source organism: Aphis craccivora (assembly GCA_009835225.1). Lineage (NCBI taxonomy): Eukaryota > Metazoa > Arthropoda > Insecta > Hemiptera > Aphididae > Aphis > Aphis craccivora. The sequence goes on from VUJU01005740.1 coordinate 4,115, forward strand.
TTTTAAACAATATTACTACAGAACCCATTGAACTCTAATTTTTTATTTAATTTCAAACATTGGTGTTAAATAATATGTATAAAAAATCATATAGTTATCTTTTTTTTAAAAGTCATATATTTATGTTTGGAATTAAAATATTGAAAACTGAGTAAATGGAGCTTGTAAAATATTTTTTTTCTGTTAATTACAAAAAAAAAAAAACAAATTTAATTTTTTAAACAAATATAACATCTTTATCTTGGTTAAAAATGTAATATTATTATTAAAAAAAATGTATATTTTGATTAAAATGTAATATCTTTAAATTTATTATTTAGAATTCCCCAAGTCATCAAATCGTCAATGTAGATAATAATGCAATTGAACACAATGGTAGCACTACAATGATAACAGTTAGTGGTGTCAAACTTCCAATATCCTTAGATGGTACTCCAATTATGGTAACTACGATGCCACAAGAACCCCATACTACCAATCTAGTACCACTCAACATACCTGCAGGTTCTCTTATCACTTATAGGCCATCAAACACAAATGATAATAACGATCAACAAATGGTTGATGGTTCACAAAACTCTTACATGCCACAAAATCCTGTTACAATACAATTGTCTTAAATAGTAAGTTTATAGGAATATTTTGTAAGGTAAGGACTAACCTCAAAAATCATAAAAGACCCTCAGAAGTTATGTTTATCTGTCAAACTCTGAATCTATAATTTTGTATCGAAATTTAATTGTTGATTGTAGTTTTAAGTATCTACGGACTACTTAAATTTCTTAAATATTTTAAGTTATTTATGTCTTAGTAAGTTAAGGTTTATTATTTTTCTGTGCACAACTCTTATTCTTGTTATTAATACATATTAATATGCAGCAATTAATTTTTTAACGGTGGCTATAAGTTTGCTTTGATCAATTAATAGTTTGTTACTATAACAATTTATTTGTGAAAATTTATGAAATAGCATGTTCTGTGAATACCATTGAAGATCATTAAAACCTATGAAGTTATATATTAGTAAATATAAAAACTCCTTTTCTTGAATTAGTAATTTTAAATGTTTGTTTATATAAACAATTATTTTAGTAAGCTTAAAAGTAATTTTATAAATATAGTTATATGCTAAAATATTTTAAATGATTTTAACTGTATCATTTGTGTAAAATATATCGCTAAAATTATCTAAAAAAAAAATGGAGTATCCATAAAAAAAAAAACTTTAATGATCAAAAATAAAAGTTTAATTTATGTTAAGCAATTATAACTTTTGACTATTCATTTAAGTTTGAAATATTTAATCTACAGCTACGAATTACTAGTTTTTTAAAAAATCAAATCTCATTTAATAGGGTGTTAAGATCTATAGAAAACATAATTTTTTTTAAATGTAGTTATTGTAATCTTAATTAGACATCACAGTTTTAATTTTTTTAAGTTATTTTCTGTTTTAATTCATTTTAATTTTTATTTGTTGTTGATACTTTCTTCTTAAAACTTTTATAATATAATTTTATTTACGTGATTTGATGTATTTACATTTTAGTCAAACTAAAAATCTTAATTTTATTTCATGAACAATTTTATGTTTAAAAAATAAAACTTCAATTTTAAGTAGGTGATTTAAAAATTGATTTTTATAATGCAACCTATTATTAAAAATGATTATGTTAAGAAACATTATTTGTATTAATTAAAATTTAAATCATAAGTTTTACATTTTATTATAGTAATAATCACAAAAAATATTATAATATATAATAGACACTTTATTAAAAAAAGAATGTTTCCATTTATCTTTTCTATCTATTTAATCTTACTAAAATATTGTAACATAATTAATAGTTATTTATGTATTATTATAACATATCCTTTCCTTAAACATAAAAAGACAACATTTTGTAGTTGACTAATGATTTATTAAATTAATTTCTTTTTAAAATGTTGCCATTTATAATTTGTTTTGTATTTATTATTGAAAACAAAAATGTTTGACTGATTTTTTTATATAAAAAATAAGAAAAAAATTCACCTTTTATTATAATGTTTTGCATTTTTACTATATTATTGTATATTATTAGTCAGGTGATTTTTTTTATTATTTGACTTATTTTACATGGTTTATTGTTATAAATTTGAAAGAAATTTTTTTTTTTAAATTATTTATTTTCATGTAAAAAAACAAAATTAATTATCTTCAATATATTTTATATGTTTATACAAAAACAAGAATTCAGATAAAAAAAATCTTTCTTTTTAATAATGTATAGTACTTATTACTTTGTAAATGTTGATTGAGTGCCATTGGGTATTAATGTGTTAGTTTATAATTTAATATTTGTATGTTTTTATTTAAAATATGCTTTATAATACCTTTTTTTTTAAGCAATTACTGATTATTTATTTTATATATTACTGTTAGATTATTATTGAAGATTATTTATAATAAAGTAATTTTTTATTAAGTCAATAATATTTTTACTAGAGTATTAGGATATAATTATTATATGTGTATTTTCAATTTTGCAATTTTTTATTAAACAATATATTTTGATACTAATTCTTAGTATTTAGATGTACCTATTATTAAATTCAGTATAATTGTTTATGATATTTCATTGTGTTTCCTTATTATTAATTATTTGTAGTTTTATATTATTGAAAGTCAACTATTTAAATTTGAATTTAAAAATATTGGAATTAAATGGTTGAATTCATTAAATATCTTGATAATGACTAATGAGTTATTACAGTTTTTGTAATAATATATACATTTTAGAAATTTAACATACACACATCGTATAGCATAGCGACACATTTTATTAAATTAATTATTAACACAGGCTTACAAGGCTAGGAAGAAAAGCCTAAATATTTTATAATACCTCAGGATTCAAACCGATCCACAGAACCTTTTCATGTCCCTCATGCCACCACTAATGACTTAGTAAATGAGTCATTAAGGCAATTAATGTCAAATGCAGACATAACTTCACATTTTGTTAATATCTAATTTTTATGTTTTCTTCTTTTTAATTGTTTTTTTCTTCTCTTAAACTACTTGTTGCCATACAATTATCTATTATTAGTGTAAATATAAAATGTATAATATACATACCTATGTAAAAAGGGCTTAGCCTTTTTTTCTTAAAAGGAATACTAAAATTCAAAAGATAATGTATACCTATACAATATACATTTTATTTGAACAATTTTCACAAAATGATACAAAAAAATGGATACTTACCATTATTTGCAATTCTTTTAATGTTGCACTGCCAAACACAGCAAAAATAAAACATTTTACTAAAAAGATTAGCTACATATGGCACAACATTACCATAAAAATACTAAAATTGATTAATTAGATACCTACTGATTACTCATTTAATAGAACTAATTAGTGAGCCTTTATAATAATAAAAATAAATTATATAGGCTCTCTAGCACTAATTATTGTGCATCATCTGCAAAAGATTAGTATGATAAAAAAAATTTGTATAATCTATATAAATATATATTATCCTTAATATGATAAGTATTAAAATTAGAAACATGACAAAATAATTATTTTGTCATGATTAGAATTACCTATTTATTTAGGTCTTGCATGATCGATTTATTCTTATTTTTTACAGCATTTACATTTCGGCGTGGGTAATTATACTACAAATTAATTAATCATCATCATTCTTAATAAAACTTAATTGTATTTTACGAATATAATGTATGCGTTTAAGAATTTGAATTTTTAGTCAAACTTATGAGCAGCAGATGTAATTATACCATAGGTATGTTTAGACTGTTTAGAGACTAGAGTTAATACAAGTAAATTCCACCGTTCACGTTGTTTATTTTCACTTATATTTAATTAAATTATTTTTTTTCTTTTTGTTTTGCATTATTATGTTGTAATATGAGGTACATAAACTTTTATTTTTATATTTAGTTCATTTTTAACATGTACTCAGGTCAATAGAATTCAAGTATGTGTATACCATGGCTAATTTATATTTAGCCGTGTTGTACTGGTATATAGTGTGTATACTGTGTATTGGACAAGCTTGAAACTTGAAGTTTATTAAACATGTTTATCTACTTTGTATTTCTCGTCTGTTACAATAAATTATATTATTATTTAATATTAAAATAACTAAAATAAATAATAATATAATTTAAGATTATAATAATTATACTATTAATATCTAATAAATATGAAATAATGTATAATCATAGACATAATAATAATTTATTAATATTTAATATGTCTATGTGGATAATATTATAATATTATTAATATACCTATAGTTTTGTTTCCCGCCATAACATTATGGTGGCTTATCATTTTATAATTTGAAAACATTCACCTCTTAGATTGGGGAATTTCGGCCATTTTGTAAGCTTCATAATTCTTTAACCGTGATTTTTACATTGGAGGAATAGGAAGTCGTCTATCTAATATTTTAAATTTGTTATACTCATATCATGGACTAAGATATGTATATTATCTTTGTCCATGTCTGTGAGATCACTATTCACTATAGATAAAAGATTGGATCATAGAATACAGATTGGATTGGATTACGGCCTTAACATGATTAACCAACTCAGTAAAATTCATAGATAATAAAGATCTTTATTATCTATGGTAAAATTAAATCATAATTCATGACAAATTAAAAAAAATAAATATTAAATTTAGAATACTATAAAGCAAAAAAATACATACTACATGGTAAATATTCATTAGTTAAAAGTCGGGATTATCTTTCATTTAGTAAAATAAATGTAAAAATATATAAAATGTTTATTATTTAATATATTTATATTTAATATTGAAATTTTTTATTTGTACTATAGTTGGAGTTGGACTATCTATGATTAATATTTTTGATTTTGTAGCCATCACAATGAATGCAAAATTCTATCGGCTAAGAGTAGGCACTGTTGCTATAACATATACAAGACTGAAGTCGACAATCTATGCACTTTCTTCAGGTGAATTTCCTACAGTTGTTCACCTACATATTTTAATATTTTTCTTGTTTACCTATTTATTGTTGAATAAATATCAAGAAAATATCATTATACCTACCTCGTAAAAAAATATTAATTTAGGTATTTTTTTATTGTTTAAAATGTTAAAATCTTAAAGATTTATTTAACATTTTACCATTGGTTTTATTATAATATACCTACAGTTGTATACTTAATTGATAGTAATACAATATTTAATTTTAAACAGGTCTGTTTCATACATTTTATACTAATCAAAATATATGATTTTTTGCCCATGGATAATTTTATTGAATCAGATTTTTCTTAACAGTTATGAAATAAAAATATTTATTATGTGCTTGCCTAGAATTTCGAATGAATTTTATATGTATCCATTGGTAAAATGTGTTTTATAAATTAATATCTAAATTTTATGATTGATTTTAGGTCTTGGAAAATGCGGTGTAGCTGTTATCAGAGTATCTGGACCATGTGCATCTGACGCTGTATTAAATATGACCCATTTAAAACATTTACCAAAATCTAGAAAAGCTTGTTTGAACAAAATTATTGACCCAACTACAAAAGAACAATTAGATAATGGGTTATTGCTTTGGTTTCCAGGTAATGTGTTATTTGCATACATTTTTCAATTTTTTTTTTTATCTACTTCAATTTGTTATATTTTAGGCCCCAAAAGTTTCACGGGTGAAGATTGTTGTGAATTTCAAGTACATGGGGGTAGGGCTGTTGTTATTTCAGTTCTTAATGGTTTATCAAAATTATCAAATTTTCGACCAGCTGACCCTGGTAAGATTTTTAATAATTACTTTTGCATTTGCCAACAAATGAAATTTACTTTTTATTAACTTTTGCGAAATGCAATCTCATTTATTTTTTTAATAAAAGTTCCATTTATTTCATTCATATAATTTGTACCACATAGTATTTAATTATATTTTATTATTCATAGGAGAGTTCACGAAGCGTTCATTTTATAATAACAAAATGGATTTAACTGAAGTAGAAGGTTTAGCTGATCTTATAGAAGCTGATACTGAGTTTCAAAGAAAGCAAGCATTGATGCAGTTAGAAGGTGCTTTGAGACAACTATACAGTTCTTGGAGACAATATCTTTTAGAAGCATGTTATTTATACATAATATGCATTTAGCATTATTGTAATTTATCAACGTTTCTACAATTTTAGAATTTAGCTTATGTCGAAGCTTATATAGATTTTAGTGAAACAGATAATATTGAAGACCTAGTATTGGAAAATGTTAAAGAAAATCTAGAAATACTTGCTAAAGAGATTGAGGTAAATTTTAAAAATTGTAATAAGTCAACCATACAATTAATTTTCGATAATAAATTTATAGATGCACTTAATGGACAACAGATCAGGAGAACTTTTACGTGATGGAGTTAAAGTTGCAATTATCGGAGCACCAAATACAGGAAAGAGTAGCCTTTTGAATTCTTTATGTATGTATATTTAATTTATTAGCTAATTAAGTTATTTCATATGATAAAACAAAATTTTATTTGTATAGGTAATAGAGAAGCAGCTATAGTAACAGATTTGCCTGGTACAACTAGAGATCCAATTCAGGTGCCCCTAGATGTGTTTGGTTACTCTGTACTTTTGATTGACACTGCAGGAATTCGTTCTCAAACTGTAAATTTGATTGAAGACTTGGGGATAAAAAAATCTAAAGTCCAGGCCCAAAGTGCTGACATGGTGATTCTGATGATTGATGCTCAATATCTACTAGATGTAGACAACATAGATTTGTGGCTTCAAAAATATATAGAAAATTTGAAAGTGCAGTGTGATAATTGTTTAGTATATGTGAATAAAATTGACATTATATCAGACAACCAAGTTGTTCGACTTAAAAAAATATCACAAAATTCTAACTGGACTGTGTGTTTTGGTTCATGTAAAGTTAACGATGGTTTAACAGATATGATGAAAGCATTTGAAAATTATTTGCAAAAATTGTAAGTACATTGTGATTTAATAATATACGTTTCATTATAGTGAATTATTTTGATTTTGCTTAGATGTGGAAATCCCAATTATGAACATCCTCGATGTACTCAAGCAAGACATAGATATTGTCTCCTAAAAGTATTGAGTAATGTTCAGATGTATCTTGAAATTTCAAAGTCTGTAGAAAACATTGATGTTGCTGCACAACATTTACGTAAAGCAACATTAAATGTAGGTAAAATTACAGGACATGTATCAACTGAAGAAATGCTCAATGTTATATTTTCAAAATTTTGTATTGGTAAATAATAAGACAATGATTGATTAATGTATCAATGTATCTCTTATATTGTAGTTTTAATTTAGTTGTATTTCACTTAAGTGTGTATTATCTATGATTTTATTAATTTTATTATTATTTGTATTTAACTGTGTTAGTGGATACCATAATGATAATTATTAATTAATAATCTTTAATCTTAATATGTTTACTTAATAAGTAAAGTTAGGTAGTTGATGACTTGCATTTTTTTTTTCTTTAATCCTTTACAATATCTTAATTAAAATTTTGATTCGTGATTCCTTGATACAGAATATACTAATTTTATTTTGCATTTTTTCATATTTTATGTAATTTTTTGTAGTTTTATACAATGTCAGAGAATTATTCTTAAATTTTAGATTTTTAAGAAAATTTATACAATATTTAAAAAAAAATAATTGTATTATTATTGTGGGGTTTTTGTTATAATTAAATTTATCTCTTACCGATACGATTTATCATACATACATTATTATTATTTTAAATTAAATGGTTTTCACTTGTGTAATTAGATTTTTTAGAGCATTTTTGCATTTTTGTGGGTTTTTAGGTCATTATCATTTCTTCTTCATTAATAAAACTAGTGCATTTCTGTGTGATCCTTTGTTGTCAGAAAATCATTTACCTATATTCTTTTTAAGCAAGAAAATAGTGTTTAGCTGAACAATTAGTTACAAAAGTATATTCATATTGTATATATTATCTAACTGAAACTTCAATATTGGGATTTATTAAAACTAAATTATTTTCATACAAAAACTAAAGAAATTTAGGAATATTTCTATTAAATAATTCTTTTCATTACCCAATTGTATTATACATAATTTTAAATATTAACATTAATTTATTCATTCATTTAAATCCATATTGTTGTACATTTCACTATGTTGTGTAGTCTCTTTTTATTCTTTAACAATATCTGCAATAATACTATTATGTAGAAGATGATTTTATGTGATAGTATTTATAAACTAACATCTAAAATAATATAAAATATGGTGACTTTTTATTTACAATATGTCTAAAATTAATAAATAATAGCTCACTTGCTTTGTTTTGAAACCAAAAATAGTTACAATATTTGTATGTTTTACCATTTTAGTTCGTGCTGGGTGGAAAAGTGGAAATCCCCACAAGTGCTGGTCGCGTAGATCCCTGTATTATATTTTCTATGAACAAAAAATAGTATGTACGGCT
>VUJU01005741.1:0-12629 GCA_009835225.1 Aphis craccivora
CCCCCCCCCCTCATAAACGAATTCTGCGTACTCCACTGATTGTAATGATTGGTATACTTTATTATTATCTCTTATTAATGTTTTTTATCACATCAATAATAGCGGGGTAAATAATTATAGTAAATTACAGTCGGCTAAAAATTCAGATTTTCTCATTTTACATGTGCTACCATAATGCTGTACTATGAATGTTTTAGAATGCAAAATTTTAAACTTTAATTTTTATAAAGTAAATTTTAAATAAAGGGAGAAATCCGAAAATATATAACTGTAGTTATATTACTTTAATTACATCAAGCTTGAGTATTCTTGTCAAATTTATGATAAGACTAAAATAATTTTATATCAGAGTTTAGAAAATGAATTAAAAAAAAAAACTATTTATATATTATACTATTATATAGTTAAAAAAAAATATGGATAATGTAAGTAAGCTGCTAAGTAGCTAAGTACGTGGGAGATGGACAATCGACCGACAGGACAATTATTAACCGACAGGGTCAATCGACTGACAACCAAAATACCGACAATAATAATAATATACATGAGTTGCGATCAAGACGATTTTTGAGATAAGGAGATATTATTACAGTTATGGTCACGCCAATTTTAGGTATTACATAAGCACAGTGTTATTATACATTAATACCCGAATTCCAGGCGGAATTTATTGATATCATACGTTAAAATTTTTTTCGGTATAATATACACAGCCCTAATATTTATATATTTATTGAAGCCTTAAATTAAATTCAAACTAATGATTATTTGAAAATGAATTGTTCAAAAGCCATTAATGTTTATAATATTTCGACCGAGAAAGAACATTTTCTAGCGCAACAAACATGCTATTATGTAGAAGGTGGAATTAATCTGATGCCGATTTTTTTCAAATTTGTACCCATAAAATTTAAAAAAATTGTAATTAGTATTATTAAACATATTATTTAGTTAAAAAATATCAAAGATCGTTTAATTAAATAAATTTAATAATGATGAATGGTATATAATAACTAATAAGCAATAATTAATAATAAAATATAAAATTCACCAGAGTTGGCGGGGAGTGTGAGGCTATGGCCCCATGGCTACTTTGGATCCTTGCTGGTTTGATCTTTTAATCTTAAATATACATATTATATTGATAACTTAATTTTGAAACATTAGAAATTTTGATTCCTACTCTGCTAACTTTGCTTTTGAAAACAAATTATTTTATATTTATATTTAATATAAAAAGGTTGTAACTATATGATATTTTGTGAAAATAATTAATTACTACTACAACTACTACTACTACTATTAAATTGTGTAGAAAAAAAACTTAGGTAGATAAATAGCAATGTTAAAATGTTAAATAAATAATGCTTAATAATTGTGTGCAATTAGGTACTTTTAATATTTTTTATTTATACTATTCTGTTGCCTAAATCGGGTTTTCTTTAAAATGAATAACCCATATAAAATAAATAATAATAAATCTTATATTAAATTTTTAACTTAGATACTTAAAAAAAAATGTTTATGAATGTACCTACCAAATAATTTGCAAATATTCATGATTTTGACGAATTTTTGTCAATATTTAAACTTCAAATGCTAATAAAAAAAAATTTTTACTATGTATTCTTATAATTTTTTAATCACTATAAGAATAACTTATGAGGAACTTGGCATTAAATTTTCAAGTATTTTGATAGGGCCAAAAAAATGTTATCAACACTTCAAAAAAAAATTGTTTCTTACTTAACGATAGACGTAAACTATAAGTTTCAATGTTGAACGTTGGAACAGTAATATAATATACCATTTCTATTTCTGTAAAATGTACATAGGTAATGGTTTAACAACTAATAAAGTTAGTTAAAGTTAGTTTAATAAAAATAAGTTTTTGATATTTTTATTCAACTTTTTTAGTGGCTTACTAAAACGGCCCCTTATAAGCTTCGGGTGTCTGCCCATGAGCCCCTACAAAGTCTAAGACTGCTCTGCTCATGTGGCTTTTATACCTATATAATATTAGTGTAATGGACTGTATACAGTGTGTCCTGTTTTATATGTACCACTAAATATCTCAGCTCGATGGCCTTAAATTGAAAGACAGTTTGCTGTGGTAGATAGGTGGTATCAAATTGCATAACATTTTTGGAAAACTTCAAATTTTTAACTCCTGTGGTTCACGCATGCGCAATAAAACTTAAATTTTTTCTAATAGCAACCCTCATTTTAGACATCAGATATGTGCAGATTTATTGTTTAAGACATTTTAATTCATTGACCATAATTCTAAACCTAAAATTGACCGAGTTACAGGCCAACAGATTTTTGAACATTGAAAATAATTCAATTTTTTAAAAAACATGGTACACATTTATTGAGTGGATTTTTTTTCATGAATAGGTAGGTAAATCTAGAGAGCCTATATAATAAGAGAGTGGCCAACTGGTGTGATAGCAGCCATTTTTCGTCCAAACATTACTAGTATAATCACAGAATTCTGTGGTTTAATATCTACGATTTGAACATAGAGTTCTTACTCTACGGATTTGAACCATACCTTAGTACAAGGTGGATATATAGAGGTGTAAACAATTCGATAATAAATTGATTGAAAAATGTACACCACTTGTGATTTTCACCTAGAGCGCTGTCTACCCGATGAAGGCTCAAAATGTTCATATTTCTACACGAAAATACGATGCACGATGCTCGAAAAGCCATAAAAATATAATATATCAATTCAATTTAAATAATGAACAACATAAATGAATTTTAATTAATATAAATCTATCATAAATAACACAATTACTGAAAATTCCCCATAATTTTTGAGAGAAATAGTGATTTGTGGAGTAGATATAAACTTGCTGCCTATAGGTATGTGTTATAATTAAAAAATAATATTTATTGTAACCATTGTCATATTAAATATAAATTTAAGCAATGGTAAATTTATTATTTCCTTGATTTGCTACCTCTCTTTTGTATTATTGCCACGATATGTTTATTTTTTTTGAAACATTATTGTAGTTACCTACTCTATGAATCATGAATGGCATAATATAGAAAATCGTATGTACAGGGCCATATTAAGGTTTTTGCCGCCCATAGGTAACACTTTATTTACATAGGTAAAATTTTCTATTTAATTTCGACCGTTAAAATTTTCCGCCCTAGGCTTTTAGCCTATACGGCCTAAGCGGTAATACGGCCCTGCGTAGGTAGGTACCTATTACTATGATATATATTTTTTATATTTAAAATATTATTATACTCAATGGAAATATCTATCAAATTTATGCGTATAATAACAGTATTAACATAATATTATCCTAGTGTACTCTTTTGAAGTTATTCATTTAAGTATATACCTATACCTACCCATAGTATAAGGAATAATATACCGTATACTATATGTACCTATTGTACCTACCTACATAACATACTCTCTGTACAAACGTAGTTTGAAATTTAATTTTTTACAAAAATACAATATAATAATAATTGTGAAAATAAATAAGCAAATTAAGTTTACAATTCAAATATAAAAGATTTGATGAAGATTTATTTATAATAATATTATTATTTACTCTAAGATATTTCTTAAAATTATTATTTAGATAATTAAAATATGTAAATATGTTATAAATTACATAATTTAAAATTAAAAATATTAATTATATTAGGGCAAGTCCATAGCCATTGTAATTACTAAATATAGAAAATATTAAGTAAAAATAAATGCTGAAATGCATTATGTGCCATACAAACTTTAATATGTTTGAGTCTTTATCGAGTAGTCAGCGCTCCCGGTGGCAGTTATAAGTGATGTACTTTTTTCGGCCAACTATCATAAATTATAATAGTACAAGATAGGAAGTATTTACACAAAGACCTGAAAATTGTTACTATAATCGTTATTATCGTTACAATCCTGGCTAGACGTCCGTGGTCCGACGAACGCCCTCGACGTGCCGTAGAACGGTGCCTCAGGTTTTGTGAAATAAAAGTAAATAATAATTTTATTTTTTGAATGTATACAGTGTATATGGTGTATTAACATTGAAAAAATGAAAACACTATAAAAATAAATTTATTTTTAGTTGATTAGTTTTTTTTACGTTATTAAGACAACGATGGAAAATAACTTTTATAGATTGTTTCTTTTTGAGTTACGTGCCAGAGCCCAGAAATTATGAAAAACTGTAAACAATAATGAATGCGTTTTAAATACCTAAATATAGGTATAATTATCGAGTTAGCGAACTATTCAAACTATCATCGTGGATAACTAACTTATCGAGTTAAGTTAGATATTCGTTTTTAATATTTTTTTACAATATTTTATGTTTTTTAAATATATAATTGTAACAGATCAATTGTAATTTATAATGTTGCAATTAAGAATATAATTTTACTTATTTTAATAGTATGGTAAATATTTTCCACCAATGACTATTCTGGTGTGAGAGGTGGGCCTCCACATATATTAAGTCAATCAAGTTCTATGCCCTATCTAGAACAGCGAGGTGTTATGTTAACTCCAGTAGAAACGTCAGGTGATTTTCATAATATGCCAGATCTTATTCACCAACAACAAGAAACATCGAGGAAAAAAGTTCTGATCTGCGTCTATTCAAATGTGATTCTTGTGGCATACATTTTAAACAAAATGCTACACTAATGCAACACGAACGAATTCATATTGATTCAAGACCAATTGTGTGCAGTGATTACGATGAATAGTTTCGTCAATAGCCTCATATTACTCAGCATGTGCGTCGTGCGTGTACATGATAATGTAAAACCATTTGTATGTGTTTACCATGAGCGAACCTTCAGACAGCGGGAAACCCTTAACCAGCATCTACGGATTCATTCGGGTGAGAAATTGTACGGATGTGGATACTGCGGTAAGGTGTTTCGGAATAAAGCCATCCTGAAAAAGCACATCCTCACTCAACAAGGTGAGTACTCTTATTCTTCGTTAAATAGTAGTAACCTCGAGTTAACCTCCACCCTCTCAAATTTACAATAATTTAAACGCTTTTCTCAAGTCTTCAGCTGAAGCGTTTTATTGTTATAAATTAATTTATGTAGTATGTATTTTTAGATGTTGTGCATGACATTTGTGGCAAGGCTAGTAAAAGTTTACGCGACTTAATCCAACATAGTCTCAGTGCTGATATGCCACTTTTTGTTCATACATATACATTTTTCGTATACAATTATATGTCATTAAATTCAAATTCAACAAACCTTTAATGTACAGCAAAGAGGCACTCACTTACCCATATTATTTTGGTATAATTTGAACTACAAAAATTAAATTAAATTATATTTACATTTATTGTATTTAAAAATTGAAATATTATAAGGAGCAATATATTATGTCTATATATAATAAATATATATATGTATTCTATATAACGATGAATAATATATTATATTATTATATTTAAGTAAGCACAATCTATATGTAACTACACTCATACACTTTCTATAGAGGGGACTAAATATGGCCAAAAAAAAAAATAATCCTCATTAAAATTTTCTTTCACTTAAACTAAATGTGATAATATGATATTATCACAGACATAGGTATGTATTATTATGTTTAACAGTTCATGTAATAATTTTTTAAAACAAATAGTGCTTAAAAGTACTTATTTAAATTTATTAATTAATATAATATTATAATATAGGCTAATTTGTCTGTAATGTAGCAATAATTACTTTCATCCACCAATTTTGGTTTCGACCTAATTGTTATTGTATTCATGTTTATAAAATAAAAAAAGAAATATAAAAATATCACACAGTGTAACAATTAATATGATATGGAACGTGGAACTGTTTGATTTCGACTGATCGCCAAGATATTGTAACTTTAAAATCATATTTGGTTATTACGGTTTGACTGAAAGTTATCGTTGTGACTGTTTGCGCCCTGAAATAGGGCGCACCTACTTCCTAACCGCCTGCCTAGCTAGTCTACAATAGAGGTCAACGACTTATATTTGTCACCGGCCGACACATTCACACACACACATAAACATTATGATTGAAAATACAATTAAAGATAAAACCGTGACCGTACGATCCCCACCGATAAAGTTCAATTACAAACAAACTCTGTGTTATGTTTATTTAAAGATTTGTCTTTAATGCATTTTCAGTTTTTCACCGATGTATCAGGCGCGGATTCAGTAACATATTTTTGGATGGGCCCGTAAATTTAATTACAAAAGATAATACAGTAAAATTATGATTATGAATGACGAATGTAGAATATAATATTGTTTTATTATTCTCCATGCACGATAACTAAAGAAGTATATAATATACATAATAAATTCTAAAACTTATAATAAAAATTCTAAAATAATAATTTAAATGCCAATATTCAAAATTAAAATTATTGTTTTTGAAAATTTTGGGTGGGCCCGGGCCCACCCAGCCCACCCTCTGGATCCGCGCCTGCGATGTATCCGTTCGCCGATTTATTCATTCGCCGATGTATCCATTCGCCAATATACACTTTAGCCGAAAACGACTCGCCGAAATTACTTTCGTCGAGATGTCCTAAAATCCTAAAATAAAGTGCCAAATTTATCAACTAGATAACTTAAAGTAAACTTGGTTATCTAACCTTTCCATTAATACATGGCCATTAACCTGCGATAAACCATTGCCGAACTAATAATTATATCAGTTTGTAATCGGATGAAGACTTTTGGAATACTCTGTATTTTATAATAAACTTTTAAACATTAAAAAAAGATATTGTATAAAAAATAAAAACATATTGTCTTATGGTTCAGATGTTTTTAGTTTTTATAGTTTAATTGGATAGATACTTACTAATTTGTCGAATATTAATGGTTCACCGATTAACGGAATAACTATAAACATAAGTCCATGATAAAAATGTTAATTCATTTTTAAATTTATAACAATCATTTATCGCTACTGTTGTATAATTGTTGAGCTGTGTTAGTTGCAACTTAAAACTATTAATAATAATAATAATAAAAAAAAAACAATAATTTTTCTTATTGTCTTATGCAACTTAATGCAATTAATTGATGTTGTAGCATTGCAGGTCATTACCTATTTCCATTCATGAAAGATATTTCAGTGTATGGCGCTACCAGACATAGTGTCACTGCAATTACAGAATGTTTAAGAGAATTAATGGGCATGACAATTTTGCCCATCAGAGTCACGGTAATATATTAGTTTTTAGCTCTGTTTTAGGCTGAATAAATTGATTTCAATACATAATATATTGTATTGTATTTTATTACCTACATTATATGGATTAACTGGTTATAAATTATTTTATGTATATTTGTTGGTTCATTAATTTAATATAAATTTTACTGTTTAATTTGTATCGTTTTAGTTTTAGAGTATAAGTCCGGGCGCAGTAGAAACTGAAATGACTGCAAATTTAAGGAAATTGGAATTGAATATGTTGAAATTTATTGACATTGCTGAAGCTGTTATACACGCGTTGAGTGCACCGCAGCGTGTTAACGTAAGTCGAAACATTTTTAAGTATACACGTGTCCCATTTTGTAATTTATAATAGATTATAGATACCTTCCTACTATATTTAGAACACATACATTTTATCAAAATAGTTATGAGTACTTACATCATTTTTATCGTATTTTTTTTTTAATTTTTACAGGTCTCCGAAATTATCATAAGGCCAACAAGCGCGAATACATTATCTTTTGTGAAGAAACTTGCACAGGTATAAATTTGGGTTAATAATTAATACACATCTAATTCAAACCTCAAGTTTAAACAGTATAGAGTTCAATGTTTATATTTTACTGTCTAAAAATTAATATTTAATATAATATAATATCCAATACGCATATCCTATTATTATGGGTAATATGTTTTATAACTTCTATAAACGAAGATGATACAATCTAAATAAATGACGAAATAATTAAATATATAATTATTAAATTATTAAATTATCCCCTTGTACCAGAACAAAATTTTATTTTTCCGATTTAAACAGATTATAAGAAAATTGTTCCATTAATGGGAAAAAAATTATTGATAATTTTTTTGCTGGATATGTTATAGCTAATCGATGTATGGAAATGTTCAAGTGTGTTAAAATATGTGATAAATAATTATTTCTAATATCATAACTCCTTCAAGAAAAAAAATTAACTACTTCTATTACATAAGTATACATAACACATACAGTGATAGTAATAGTATTGCAATTTGAAAGACTTGAAATCCAACATAGTTT
This sequence comes from Aphis craccivora, assembly GCA_009835225.1. NCBI lineage: Eukaryota > Metazoa > Arthropoda > Insecta > Hemiptera > Aphididae > Aphis > Aphis craccivora. The sequence continues at coordinate 8,288 of VUJU01005741.1, forward strand.
GCTGTAAGTTAATACCTATATAAATAGTATCCCTAATAGAAAATCTTACTGTAACAACGGGACAGTTCCATTTTTTTTTTTATATATATTTTAATAAGTTAGAATTTTTGACGAAATTCTTTAAAAGCGCAAAAAAGTTACAAATTCATCTTATAATACTAAAAGAAGTATGTTATTATACATTATGAATTATATAAATTGATATAATATGATTTTAATATATATTTTTACGAGTATAATAATCAAATACTAGAAATATAATATAAACGCAATATTTTCAGATAAAAATTATGCCAATCTACTATTATAGTACAATTTTTACTGTACAAAAGCAAAATAAATGACCTTAATAGATGTAACAAAAATACATGTTACTTGTTGATATAGGCTGATAGACCGTTTCCATTTAGAACCATTTTTCGTATACAATTATAAGTCATTAAATTCAAATTCAACAAACCTATAATGTACAGCAAAGAATCACTCACTTACCCATATTATTTTGGTATAATTTGAACTATAAAAATTAAATTAAATTATGTTTACATTTATTGTATTTAAAAATTGAAGTATTATAAGGAGTAATATATTAATAGATATATTTGTTATACTCAATTCAGAATCAGATAACTCTGATGTTACCAAATAATTTAATGACAAATAATCCATTTACAGCATCAATTCATAGACATATAATAGGTGTTTGTTTCATTTAGATATTTAATTTAACATAAAAATGAAACTCAAATTATATAATTATCTGTTTTATTTTTCATGTGGTTCATTTAGATTTTAGGCTTATTATTTTTCTAATATAAAATAACAAAAAGATTGATTTTTAACTTTTAACAACCACCTTCTCTTCAGCCATGATGACATAATTTACTTCATTGTTTAAGCTATTACATGCTATTCATAACAGCAATTATACAAATTTCAACACACATTTAGTGTTTTATATCATTTTTTATCAATATTTAAATTTTAGAAACAAGTTAATAAAGAGGTTTTTTCTTATGAGTTATTCTTGAAAATGTTTAAATGTCACATTTTATTGTGTATGAATATCTTAGATAAAAAATGTTTCTATTTGTGTTATACATTATACATTTATAAGTAAAATAAGAAAATTATAATTTATTAGTACCTACATAGTATTATAATAATATCTTCTATCATATAATAGAAATCCTCTTTTTGGACAATTATATAGGTCATTCTAACAAAGTTGAAGATTCTGTGCAATCTTTGCCTGCTACATCTACACTTTCTGAACAGCCATCATACAAAGAAACACCTAAAACTGATTGGACTAGACCAGCCCGTGCTCCTGCAGGTTAGGTTAGGTTAGGTTCGGTCCCCAAACAGAGAACCTCCCCAGTATCAACTCCTACGCGTATAGTGTACAACAAAGAAGTGAAATTGTTGATCAAACAAGGTAATTAAAATAAATAGCATTTTTAATTTACAATTTATATATAATTTTTAATAAATCCATAATATAGTGTATCACTAGTTGTGTTTTTTTAAATAAATAATTAATATAATAATTAATAACTAAACAATTTCTTATTTTGATTTATATGTTTAGTTATTATCTTTGTTATTAGTATATCAAATTTAAAATTGATTTGTTCTATATAATAGAAATCCTCTTTTTGGACAATTATACAGGTAATTCAAACTAAGTTGAAGATTCTGTGCAATCTTTGCCTTCCTCATCTGCACTTTCTAAGCAGCCATTATATAAAGAACCTCTTAAAACTGATTTGACTAAACCAGCCTGTGTTCCTGCAGTAGCGGTCCCCAAACAGAGTGCCTCTCCAATATCAATTCCTACGCCTATAGAGTACAACTATAATAAGAAGTGAAACAAACAAGGTAATCAAATTGAATAGGTAGTATTTTTAATTTATAATTTATATATAATTTTTAATCAATCCATATAGTCATAGTGTATCGTATCACTAGTTGTGTTTTTTTTAAATAAATAATGAATGTAATAACTAAACAGTTTCTTATTTTGATTTCTATGTTTAGTTATTATTTTTGTTATTACTATCAAACTTAAAATTGATTTGTTACATATAATAGAAATTCTCTTTTTGGACAATTGTACAAGTTTTAAAAATACGTAACATTTTTTCCCCGGAGATTATGTTGTATGCCTTTTATTTGAAAACTATTAGTTAAAAGAAAATTACATTTTGTTTAACCTTTAGATTACATGCATTAAAAATATTCACGAGATTTTACGCACGCTGTCTTTTTGACCGTGTGTTGAAACATATCAATTAAAACTCGTTGAATTGAAATAATCATTATTTTATTGCTTTTAAAGAAATAAAAATTGTCAAATGATTTTATTGATACTTAATATAAACAAATTCAACTTTCATCTAAATGCTATTACTTATTATTATTATTGAATATTTTTATCCTGCACCAATCCATTGGCGGTTCTTGAGAACCCACAAGAGGGGGGGGGGAAGGGCGGAAAAAATATTTTGCATATACTTACAATTTGCATACATATCCCACATTTTTTTTCTATTGCTTGATACATAAGAAGTTATCATAAGTTCTATAAAGTTTATTCTGCAATGGCTTAACATAAAAATATAGGTAGGTATCAATAAAAAAATTAAAACAAAATCATATCCGTGTTTTCGCAGAGGTAACGAAAGCAAAAGATTTGCTGACTTTTCTGATACCACCATAGATATTAAAGAATTTATTTCTTTAATATCTATGCATACCACCTGATACCTACGGCCACAGACATATAATATATGTATATTGTATATTATATTGTCTGTGCCAACGGCTTATAATAATATTATACGGAACATACGAGTAGGTACCTAAACCATAGAGTAAACCAGTAAAGAATGAGCGCCCTCAAATAGTTTTACAATAAAATATCGCCAAAACGATTTTTAGTAAACTACTCAATGCTCATTCATATTTTTAGTTTTTACACGGCTCAAGGGAGGTATTGTCCATCTATCGCCCCCCCCTAAAACCACCACTGCACCAATCGGACCACATATTAAGTCTAATTGTATTTCTCATTATTTTTGTTATAACAATAAACAGGTAGTTATTATGACGTATTTTAATTGGTTCATTGAAAAGTCATTAAAAACGATTTCTACTGTATTATTTTGTTGTCATTATAGCAATATAGTTCTGGAAATCGTATATAATTTTAAGACAGAATTAATCTAATGACTATATTTAATTTGTTACGACTTACGGTCAACGCCGTGCGGGATCAGCCAGCAATTGAAGGGCTTGGAATAACAACCTGCAGGTAAATCCACTTTTTTCGAAAATGCACTTTTTCGTGAATTATTGTATGGGAAAAGTCACATACATTTGGGTGCATTAACCAGATAAAACCGATAAATATAAACATAGTTTATTTACTAATTTTACCAAACAAAAATTTTGTTTTGTTGTTGTGAATATACTACATTTTATGCCACTTGTTTTGTTATAACTCAATTTAAAACTTTAGGTACTGCTTTATATTATATTTCAAAGTAATAAAATTAAAATTTTTGGCAAATTTTTTTTAAATTGCTGTGAGTATACTCTCAAAAAACAATATTTTTGGCGTGACAACTAGATAAATTCATAGGTTTCATAACTTTAGACAACTTTTGTCTAAAGAAAAAAAAAGTTAACTATAAATTAAATAAGTCCACAGTATATGTTAAAATAGAAAAATTTAACTGTAATAGCTTTAGACGTTTTAGTATCGATTAATCAAGGAATAAAACGGTTTTTACCTATCAGCCCTGTACAATTTAAAAAACGGGATTTACCTGGTTGTTGTTCCAAGCCCTTCAATTAATATAACAATATGTAAGATAATTCCTAAAAAAATTTATATTGGTAGGTGTACCTATTAAAAATGATATTTTGAATTATATATGGTTTATTAAAAATACATAATTCATTTGTTTTAGATTCTGAATGGAGTGATGGATGTATTGATTTTACAATGATGTTTTTTTTTTTTTTTTTTTGTGTCTGTGTACAGCATAACTAGTCGAAATAATGCTCCAATTTCAAACTATGGGGGTGGTTTCCGATGTAAAAGTGAATATCTTTGGTGCATTATAGAGGTCAAAAGTTAACATTTTTCAACAGTTTTTAAAAAAATCGAGAAAAACAAAAAAAAAAATGACGGAAAAACGGGAATTTTTACGCAAAACCAGTTTTCGACCAAATCGATTATTTTTTATGGTTGTAATTCAAGAACTAATCACTGTAAATACTTGAAATTTTCACCAAATATTTATGTCAGTGTTATCTATATACAGTTAAATTT
>VUJU01005742.1:0-12629 GCA_009835225.1 Aphis craccivora
GTAACTAAAGTTCTCTTTCGTCACAGATGAGTACAATAGCCATGGCCCATCCATTTCTTTATTATCTATGAGTTCGTTGGGCAACCATATTATCTTAAATCGTGGTCTGTGGTGATAATATGATAAGTGATAACTGATAAATATTAAACACAAACACCACCTACCAATATTATACACTAAGTTGCACTAAACTTACTACTTTTCCACATTATGCTTACTAATTATTATGTCAATAATCAACATTGGTCTGTTATGTAATTATGTAACGAGATTACTTTTAGACTACAGTTCAATTTTAAGCTATTCTAATAATGCATAAATATTCTATTAAATTATATAATTTGAGAAATTTGTGAAATCAGTAAAATTTCTATCAAATGCAATTGATTTTCAAATATTTAATTTTGAGCTAAGTAGTATTATAGCATAATTTATTAACATTTTTTACAGTAGAAATATAGTACAAATATGTTGATCTCTAATAATATATTAACTGCAATTTATTCTATGGTTTTTATTGGTAAGTATTACGACCTAGTGCATAGGTACAAATTTTTATATAAAAAAATGTAAAACAAGATGCTTATTTTAGCTTAATCAAAATGTGTATTACATTTCTAACTTCTAATCTAATTCATAAGCTCACAAAGTTTTTATAAAAATTATTTTAGTTTCTTAAATAAAACCTAATGTTTTAAAATATGTATCTATGATTTAGATATTTAGAAATTTAGTTTATAAAATAATAAATTCTCAAAGTATAACTTATCCATATAGGAAATATTTACAATTTTATACAATAGTTAAATAGTTTAAGTTTTTCAATTTTTTATTGACTTTTACATTTTCAATAGATAATATTCTTTAAATGTTAACAATTACTAATTAAATTAATTGAGATATTTGAAAAAAAAAAATGCAAAGAATAAGGATTTAATTATGTGTCAGTGTTGTTTAACCACTCTATATTATTGTTTAAGTTGCTTAATATTTACAATTATTGTATTGTTTTAGTATCCACTATTCTACTAAAAGACGTACATTCATCAAGAGTATTGGAACTTAGTGATGGGTAATTAGTCATTATTCTATAATATATGGTGTACTAATTAGTATTAGGTACACAATTTCTAATTTTTTTTTTTTTTTTAGGTTCATCGAAATGAAAAATGATGGACATTGGTTTATACTGGTAATCATGATAAAATTACAAATAAATTATTAAAATTACTATTAAATATTACTTAATCAATAATATTTACTTTTTAGTTATAACCTATAACTATTAAAATTGTAAATAAATTTTTGTTTTAAGTTTTATGCTCCGTGGTGTGGCCATTGTAAGAGATTAGAGCCTATTTGGCGACATGTTGCTCAAGCATTACACCACTCTGATATTAGGGTTGGAAAAATAGATTGTACTAGATACAAAAGAGTAGTTTCAGAGTTTGGATTGACGGGGTATCCTACAATAATGTTGTATGTTATTAATTTATGTATAACTCATTATATAGTTATAGTTTAGTAGTTGTGTGATTAATAATTATATTTTATATTTTCTTACAGCTTTAGAGATAGAGAAGGTGAATTTAAATTTAATAGTGAACGATCTACAGAAGAAATGGTTCATTTTGCAAAGCGATTAGCTCGTCCTCCCGTTCAAGAGGTCACTGATAGTAAAGACATTGAAATGCTCAAACAAACTTATAAAAACTTCTTTATGTATATTGGAAAAAGTGTTGGCCATACTTGGGTATTTTATAATTTTATACTTGATTAAAAATATAAATTTTCATAGATTGTATATCATTTTTTCAGGACCTATATTATGATTTGGCAAAACAGTATCAAGCCCATTCTTATTTTTATATTACTCCTGAAATAACTGGAAAACAGGTATTTAACAATCCATTAATGTTATTAATTTTTTAACTACTTTGACATACACGTAATATACATTAGAAACATATGATATAAGGTTATAAAGTAGGATTATTATACCTAATGTACAAATTGTAAAAATATTATGTATGATTAATTATATTCTCTCCTGTTATATATAATATATAAATACTTATTTATAGCATTTTGTTTTTGGAGAAACTCCTGCGATTGTTGTGTATAAAGAGGAACAACACTACTCTTTCAATGGTAAATGAGTTATGATTATATATTTTAAAGTATTTATTATGTTATTATTAATAATAGCCGAAGAATGGGATATGGACTTCAATACAAGCTTAACACAATGGATAAACACCGAGAGATTTGATACTTTTGTAAAAGTAACTCGATCAAATATTCACCATATGTTGGAGACCAACAAGTATTTAGTTTTAGCATTAGTGGAAGAGAATAAAATTGAAAAGTTACCTCCACACCATTCAGAGTAAGTAATGTACAAATAATGTTGAAAGTATTAGAAATTGGTTTTTATTTAAATTTGTTTCCATATAAAAAAAAAAATCCTAATTCTTAATACTGTTTCCCAATATTTTATGCTACAAGTATTTGAATTGATTTCTACTATACTCTCTATGTTTTACCAACACATAAAATTACATAAATTTGAAAGCTTATAAATAAATGAACAATTTTATATTGTTTCAAAAAATGAAAATGTCATGATTTGATTTTATAATAAAAATATATTTTTTTTACTGTTAAGTATTCGAATATTTTTATTTATATTTTAAAATTGAAAAAATTAATTGAGTGTTTTTTTTAGGTTTCTTCAAATGGTAGAATCGGTTATTGTTAAGAATAGAGAACGTTTTCATAGGTAAAATATTAAATAAATGTATTCAAGATAAAATTAAATTAATTAATCGTACTACCTTTATAAGGGACTTTCAATTTGGATGGATTGGTTCACCAGATTTTGCCAATTCTATTATCTCATCAGATGTAACCTTGCCATCATTAATAATTTACAATTCATCTACTAGACATCATCATTTTCCAGAAGAAAAACCACATGAACTATCACCAGAATCAATTACTTTATTTCTAGAAGCTGTTAGAAATCAATCAGTAAAGGTAATAACAACCTATGTTATGCAATTTAATAATGATATAATTAATATTATTTATATGAACTTAACTTACTGTAGTAATTATTAGAGCTCGGGTTTAAATGTCAGAAAAAAAATGCATTTGTGACCTAAAAACTAAAATATGAATAGTAAAAACTTAAATTTGAAAAATTATATTTTTATTACGCTGCACAATTAGAGCTATTTCAAATTTGCCAATTTAAGTCTGCTAACAAGTTTTTATACACTGAAAATGACATTTCTACAACAACTGAAGTGATTGCAGAAAACTTGAAAAATTTCATATCGTTAAGCATCAAGACTTCTGGAATAATATTTTCTGGATCAATATTTTTTTCTCCTTCTAAAATTTGACGATATATTTTTTATTTGTTTAAAGCCTTCATTTTTATTTAAAATGTAGTTAAATTTTAAGTATGAAAAATAGAACAAATATATATCTTAAAAATTAAAAATGCCTCAAAAATTTGATATAACTACATCATAAAGTACTTGAAACACATTAGAAGCTTGGAAAGCTCGTGTAAGACATCAAAAAGAAAAAAGAATGAAAATGCATTAAAATCCAAGCTATAGTAATTACTAATTATGTATTCTTTGATATCTTTGATTACATGAATGCAATGAATTTAATTTGTAAATAATTAATGAATCATATTTTTAAATAGGCTTATGGAGGAAGTGGTGTTTTTATACAAATGTATAGAATGTATTATGAGACAAAGAAGTCCTTAGTAAATATTTGGGTCAGTAATCCTGCAGTCGCTAGTGTTTTATTTGGATTACCTTTAGGCTTCCTGCTATTAATATGCTATTCTACATGTTGCACAGACATTATGGATGCCAGTGATGATGATGATGATGGTATGTTTAAGAAATAATGACAATTAAAATTATTATACTTAAAAAGCACAAAACACAAAAATAAGTATTTTTTATTTGAAAAACCATTCAGTTCTAAGAAAAATGGTATAAATTAGACATTTTTTTGTACATTATTCAATGAATTATGAGGAATTAAAAAATGATGCTTGATAACGTTGGGCCCGAATCATTGTAATTGTCTATCTTATACATTTAAAAGTTCCTTGCTTCACATAGCAATTTACTAACCTAAACAATTTATTTTTGAAATTTAATTTATTTATAAATATGTGATTTTATGTGTTTAAGATGATAAAAGTATCAAATTTTTTATATTAAGTTTAGTTTTTTAAATACTAAAAATCAAGTAAATATTTTTTTTGTATTGTGTGCTCTTTTAACTTGAATTTCATTGTACATAATCTTCGCTAAAACATAAACTTTTGTTATTTATAATTAGAGCACGGATTTATATACCTACATTATAAACCAACTAAATATATACTAAAACATCTTAAATATGTAAAAATATATGCACTAAAATGTTAAAATATGCATAAAAAATACAAAAAAAATTATTTTCTGATCAATAGTGAAATAATTATAAATAATAATATCAATATTCAATCATGGTCGTAACTGATATTTTATTTTATTAGTTCACATATTTTATTTCCCTGATTATTGATCTAAGCCAGCGGTTCCCAACCTTTCTAGTTGTGTGGACCACCAATTTTGTAAAAAAATCTTCGAGGCCCACTATAATAGCACACGTATGTACGTATTATAAATTATAATTATAAAATATAAATTAAGTAAAGAGATAAAACTACATTCAAACCTCAAACGTTCGATACCGTACACTTATTTTACACTGTAGTTAATATTGATCAAATATTCTAAGTATGAAACAAATATATATATTATATATAATAATATGATATTGTTCATCGCCCAGTACCGTGCTGCTCGTGGCCCATGGGTTGGGAACCACTTATCTAAGCCCTAAGGGTTACTCTATCTAAGCCCCTAATCCATAGTCAGTAAAGACATTTATTCTTACAAGTATACCTGTTAATTTATTTTAATATTAATCAAAACTATGAAAATATAACAAATTTTCTTATATTATAGTAGACAATATTATATATTTAAAAATATCTATATCTATATCTAAAAAAAAAACATTGAATTATGCACTAAAAGATGAAATATGCAATTACAATTTTAAAATAAGCTCTTTAAATACAAAAATGTCAAAATATGCAAAAATATACACTAAAAAAGATTCATTTCTTAAATCGTTATGACATGAAACAAAATAATATTATATTGTGCTCACTTAGCATATCATACAACCCACCAGAATAAATATACAAATACATACAAATCCGGTATTTATTTATAACTTCTGATTGATATTGACTTTTATATAATAATCATTTCTTTATTAATGATGTTATTTTTCTTTCATTTAATATATGTTAAGTATTTTTGTCTGAAAGATTTTAATTATTGAATTATTCCATTTTTATTTTTTGTTATTGAGATTAAGCATCAGTCGTTAACTCGTTGGCTGTATTAAAAATTGTTTTAATAAAAATAATTAATATTTATTTATGTTTGTTTAATGCTGCTTAAGGTTAAAATCAATTTATAACTAAATATGTATCTAATTATCTTACAAATACATACTTTTTTATCATATTGTAATGATACATTTACTTTTATTATATACTGTTATAAGTTAAATCAACTTAATTTTTAATTTTCCAGATGCACATCACGAGAAAAAAGAATAAGGTATTAATTCAAAAATATAAATTTATTAACAGCTGTTAAGATGTTGAACAAATATTTAAAAACAATAAATGACACAAAAATTAACTATTTATATACATATTGTTCATATTTATATATGTACACATACAAAATAATTTTTAAAAAATAGCTAAGATTATATTAAGTTTCAGTATATAAATCCTACCATATTATTTAGTATATACAATAATCCTATTCGCTATTTTACTATTTAATCAATTTTGTATAATATACTATGATCTACTACACATAATTTAATAATAGATGATGAATTTAATATTTTCCAACTTTGAGTGAATGTTGAATTTTGTTTTAAATTAAGATGCTATAAATTGTTTTATTTTTATCATAATTTTGTGACCACAATAGCATTTTAATACTGTAGCTTATTTTCTAATGTAAACTCTAACTTTAAGTTTGCTTAAAAGTGTTAAATATAAATGTATTATAAATATACTTCTATCATGCTTAGTTTATATCACATTATTAATTTTTAAGCTTCCCAAGTTATTAATATTAATTATGTTAGACTTATTGTTGGTTACTAAGAACTTTGGTTAGTATATCAAATAAAATAATCTTTTTAAATTTATTAAAAATAAAATAAAAGACTGAGTCGAAATTTTAATTTAAATAATAATGATTAATTTAAATTATTCAAAATATCCTAGTTGTAGAAGAGAGATAAGTAGGAACAACAATTATAATTTATTACTCATCATTAATATCAATTAATTTAAAATTAAATAATTATTAATTTTATTAATTTTAAACCGAATTATAAATTAAATAAGTATAATTTATCTGTATTTAATGGTCAACCATTCAATAAGTCCATAAAAATAATTAACCCTAACTATTTTAACAAATTTATAGCAATGATAATATATAATGAAGGTATCACACTATGTTAATTTTTCTTGTAGATTAATAACTAAAATCCATTTGCCTAAAAATTGTATTCTATACTGTATTGCTACTTAAAAATGTTTATTTTATCTAGTCAATTTTGTATTATTTATTTTATTCTTTATTTCTACATGTAAACACTTAATTGTGTTGTAAGTTTATAAGTTTTAATTTATAACTTTTGATTATTGTATAAGAAATACTAGTACATTATATTCCAAAATAAATTTGAATTTGGTGGGTGAAATCTTAATTTGATTGTTATTCTTAATTTTCTAACATTTATTACATTTTTTGTAATAAATTAGTCATTTATAAGTTTATAACTAATTTAAAATTATCGATTATAACTAGAACTATAACTAAGATTATAAAATAGGCATCTTTATTTTATAGCCAATAATGCAATAACTAAAATGGAAATATCTTTAACATACTTAGGTAGAATTAATTAGGATATGTCATGTGGCACATAGGTACATTGTGTGCGAATATTAGGAATATAACATTGGATAAGGTTTATAGTGGTGGGAGAACTGTTGAAAAGATGGTTGAAATGTGACTAAAGTCATTTAATAAAATGTATGATACCAATGTAATTTATGGGAAAAAATGGATAGGTAGAATGGCTAAATAGTAAATAGAGATCGAAGTCAATAAATTACCATTATCTATATTGTAAGACATGTGTAAGTAGGTACCTACTTAAATTATTTCTTTTATTTATAAAATAGTATTATCAGGTCTCATTAAAATTAAGTTATTGATCTATTAAAGTTTATAATTGATAACTTGATGTATAACCCAGTATTTGAGTACCTATGACAGTGTCCTATAGGGTGTTAACTGTTAGGTTTATTTAAAACGTTTAAGAATTGAAATGAATAAGTTGTCTAAAAAAATAGCTACTTCACATATTATATCCAAATTTAATTTCTAGATACCTATTTCGTAATTATATTTCTGGCTACGTGGGTTTGTAAAATGCGCCCAGAAAAATTATAGATTTAACAAAACCAATCCTTACTTCAGGGCACTTGGGCACTATAATAATATTATATCCTATTAGATTTGTATGCTATTTATATTAATATTATTATTATTATTTATATTTTATATTCTATTGTATGTGTACATTATTGTTTACAAGGTATTAAATTTCTAAAACATATCGCTCTATGTACAAACGTTGGTTATGAACAATTTTTATCAACAAAATATGTACCCCCCTTAAAAAAAATCAAAAATAAAAGTCAAAGTTATAAAAATTCCAGGGGTAAAAATTAGACAAACCGTATTCACTTTGTCTGTAGCAACGGCTGTAACATTGTGTAGCGCTGTTCTGTCGATTTTTGTAGTAGTCTGTCTAATTCCTTTTTATTGTAGTAAAACACCAATTCTTTTGGTTTAACCCCTTTAAACACATCAACTACACTAGGCTTAAGGTTGTAAAAAAACAAAGCCTGACCCCTGTCCGAGAAATCTTTAGTAAGCATTTCGATGACCTTAGCGGCGGTGAAGTCAGCTCCATACACATGAGAACAATCTATGACTACCGGCATATCCCGTTTGAGACTGTGTTTTGTAACCAGGTTACGGACGTAATCGGCCGACGGAAATACCAAACATCTGTCCGGGGTTAACATTAAATACTTGAAGCCGGCGCGAGTCTTGTATTCTTGTATGGATATTTTGGGTCTAGCTGCGTGGTACAAAATCGAAGTTAGGTTCAGCCCTATGCCAAATAGGACACCAATCTCTAAGGGCAAGAATAGGCATGCGAAAAAGGTGAACATCCCCGGGATCAGATCACTTTTCTTCGAACGATAAATTGGTTTGACAACCCTCACTTCTACCATGAACACCACTGCCGTTATAATAACCGCTGCCAAACAAGTTTTAGGTATGTAATAAAAATATGGTGTTAAAAACAACAGAGCCACGATCACTAGGATCGAGGTGTATAATCCACCCAAAGGGGTACGTACTCCACTGGCGTTATTCACAGCACTTCTGCTAAACGATCCAGAACCTGGAAAACTTTGAACGAACGAATTTCCAATGTTACACAGACCAATAGCCAATAGTTCTTGGGTCGCGTCCACAGTCTTGCCATTGGCGAAAGCCTTACAAATAGATATGTTCTCCAGCAGACCAATCAGCGGCAAAACGACCACGTTTGACTTCATCGTGGACATGATTTCGAAGAAACTTATGGTCTCGTTGTTCCTCTGCATTGTGAACTGGGGTAAACGAAATTCCGGAAGACCCGCTGGAATTGTTCCGATGATCTTGTACGGCAATTCAAACTTTTCGTCTTGAGCACTTATGAACATGTAACTCATGATAGTACAGCTGATGACAATTATCGAATTTCTGATCGATCCTATTAACCAAAAACTCTTGTTTGTGTACTTCTGAACGCAGCTTTGTTGTTCAGGGTCTGCGGGACCGATACGGACTTCGGCGATGACCCGCAACACCAACAAAAACACAATGCACCCGACCCCGATGACAGTGTCGCCGTAGCTAATAGTGTCGATGTCTTTATAAAGGGAACACATCATTTCCCACAGACTGGACCCGGTACCGTGTACACCGATCAGGTCTTTTATCTGGGATGCAATGATTAGCAAGGCCACGGCGGACGTGAATCCCGACGACACGGGACCGGATACGAAATCGATAATTATGCCCAACCCGCAGACTCCCATGGCCAGTTGTATGACGCCGGTGAGGAAGCATAATAGTGTAGCGTACTCTGGACCGTAGCCGTGCAGTGTGCTATAAGTCATCAGCGACACAATGGCCGTCGGCCCCATAGGCACGTCCTTACAGCTGCCAACGAACGTGTAGATGAACGCGCCAAGAAACGAACCATAAAGACCGTATTGCGGCGGGAGACCCGCCAGTCCGGCATACGCCATTGATTGTGGTATGACAGTCAAGCCTACAGTCACGCCGGACATTATGTCACCAAGTCCATCTTGGATCGTATAACATGGTAACCAGTTTAATATCGGCACCCTACGCCTCACGTTTTTCATAGCCACTGTTTTGCAGAGTTTCTGCTTCATACACAAACAAATTCCTTGCACCGCTTCCACAGTACTTGTTTTCCGACCGGAAACGACTTCTTCTACGAGTATGAAGTCATCACTGCCTAACGAACACTTATACGTATCATCGTGACTATTCATCGAAGAGTTAGTATCTCTGTCCGGCATGGCTGATAGATTTAATCAATAAAATTAGTTCTGAAAAAAATTTTTTAAAAAATTCACGATTAAAAATTTTAATTTATCATTAAAATTTATATTTATATTAGCTAAAGCCTATAATGCATGATAACTGTGTGCTAAAAAAATTCTTGATATTCAAGTCCATTAGTCATTACACTTAATCAATATTACTTATTAGTATAATTACCTATACAGGAAAAATACAAAAATAGTTATTTTTATAGTTGAAACACTCGTAACTTTAAAATACAAATGATTTTGTAAAACTTTGCACGGAATACTGTTGTATTGTGTATGTAAACTGAGAATAATATGTGCGTCATTCGTGATGCAGTGCGCGTGTACCAACAATAATTTTTTATTTTTTTAGATTTTTTTTTCTGATGAAGTCTTAAGGTTTGTGATTGAAAACTGCGGTTTGTATAATATTTAGTACCTATAGTTATATTGTCAGTTGTCGCCTGTAATACGTTTATATCATAGAATAATGTATTATTACTCTTGGTTTGTATAATTGTAATGAAAAAATAACAACAATCAACGCCTTTCAGCAAAAAACAGATAATAATTGTAACCAAAATAATACGCGAATAATAATAATTGTAATATAATATGCAGACATGTAGTAGGTATACCTATCTACAATATAAATAGGTACCTACCTATTTATAGTGCACCACATATAAAATAGCTATAGGTTTATAAATATTTTACATAGAAACTTATACATTTTTAATGACTATAGGAACTATTATAGTATAATATGATGTAAGCATTTATTGAGTTTAAATTTATTTTTATATGCTTAAAATTCCTATTAAAATTATAACTTCTTTGTGCTTATAACTTTCCTAAGAATTAAAATATCGTAAAAAACATAAATAATGTTCAATGTTCTTATATTATTCTTAGCTACCTACCTTTAAATTTGATAATGGGTCAATTTACTCTATTATTAAAGGATACCTACTACACAAAATTTAAATTGCTGAACATGAATTTGCTATATTGCACGTTTATAACTTATAAGACAGAAATTATAACACACTTGAGTGTGATGTTCTCTTAATTATTTAATGATCTACGAAAAGAGTAATTTCTACTTACGAGCAGTTTAATATAAACGTATACGTTTTGAAAAATTTATGTTGTATATTTTGTATATTATGAATGCATCATAATATATTACATAATTTATTGAGTAAAATTTAAATAATAAGTGGATACTTAAAAAACGACATACGACATGTCGACATAACATAATATACTACTTTGCGTTTCTAAAAAAGTATATTTATAAGTATTAAATTTAACTTATAACTGGAGTCCCAAAAAATGGCTATATTTATATTTTTTTTGCCAGCTATATAATAGTCATATCCTAGTTACATCCCTAATACCTACTGTCATTTATTTTTATCCAAATCGCCTATACTCAATACATTTTCAGTTATACCTAAATCATATCAACATTTCCGAAATCAGAAGCCCGCTAGGACTTTCTATTATGTATAATATTATATTTTCTCATATTGTTATGTTAGGTACAACTCATATTAGAGTGCAACACCTTCACACTAACAAACAATTAAACGATCACAAAGATTTGAAGCCTATACATAGATAACAACTGCATGCGTATGAAACAATAGTAAAGAACAAAAGGATTAACAAAAAATAAAACTATTAAATATTAATATAGGTACATTATACATACAAGTATATAACTATTAGTTTGAATACAATGAGAACAATGACAGACATGACATGTTTGGTACATTGAGTACCTATATATCTTCACTATTACAATATATGTCAATATATTCATCATTCAGCAATATTTAAAAACAGGTAGATATATAGATCCTATGTCACCGGTATAGGTGTATGATGTATATATTGTATATGTTGTGTAGGTATATAGAATGTTATATTTATATTAGCAAACTATGATTATTAGGTTATAGATACATGATTTACCTACTTAGGATATAATAATAAGAAAATATTAAGTTTTTATCTTATTAAAATAATATACTAAATTGTATTTATATCAA
This sequence comes from Aphis craccivora, assembly GCA_009835225.1. Taxonomy (NCBI): domain Eukaryota; kingdom Metazoa; phylum Arthropoda; class Insecta; order Hemiptera; family Aphididae; genus Aphis; species Aphis craccivora. The sequence goes on from VUJU01005742.1 coordinate 11,950, forward strand.
TTTATTGAATTAAAATAGGAACTTTATAATAATAACTATATTATTAATAATTCATTATGGATGCATCATAATATATTACATAATTTATTGAGTAAAATTTAAATAATAAGTGGATACTTAAAAAACGACATACGACATGTCGACATAACATAATATACTACTTTTCGTTTCTAAAAAAGTATATTTATAAGTATTAAATTTAACTTATAACTGGAGTCCCAAAAAATGGCTATATTTATATTTTTTTTGCCAGCTGTATAATAGTCATAACCTAGTCACATCCCTAATACATAGGCAGTGTTGTGCATTATCTAGATAATTTTATCTTTTTATCTTATCTAGATAAAAAATATACACTATCTTTTTATCTTATCTAGATAAATAAAATAGTTATCTGAGAAAAATTATCTAGATAATTTTTTTTGTGAGAAATACATTTTCTAAGTTTGTTTTGCTATTTTTATTCGATTTTATTTTCAAGTTATAATAATTGTAAATATTTACACGTCAAATACTTCGTAGTATATATTTTATTATTTTGTATATTATATTATGCAATTATTATATTATGATTATTAGCCTAAGTTTGCATCCTAAATGTACTAGAAAATATTAGAGAAAAGTGCAAATCGTAGAAAAAAGACAACAAACTATAATATTATTTTATTTATAACAAAATT
>VUJU01005744.1:0-12623 GCA_009835225.1 Aphis craccivora
GCAATAAGGACTAAAATCTATTTTATGAAAAACTGGTGTGTCGTTAATTGTGATGTGATTTTTAGCAATTTTTTTTTTATAAAATTTATAGTTCTTAGGAAAATTAATTATAATTGCATATTAATTAATTATATACTTTAAAAATTCAATATTGACACAGTTTTTTAATTTAACGAAACAATTGTATTTAGTTATAGCTTTTGAATTATATTTAGAGCTAATTTTAAAGTACTTTAATGCAATAATATCTTAAATTTAGTAAATTTTGAATGGCGATGGTGGTAGCAGAGTTTTAAATGTGTGAATTATTCGAAAATGTAAAAATTACTTGACTTAATTGCATCTTATTTGTCACTAAGAACATGGTAAGCACAAGATAATTTAATTACTTTTTCTACCAGAAAAAGTGATATTAATTATTAAGCATTAAAGAAAAATCAACATTATTAATATCAATAATTATTAATTAATATAATTTTAAAACTTTCATTAATAGTTCTCCTATATAAGAAAAAGTTTAATTTAAAAATTACAATAACATACGTATTAATGTATTATTACGTAATTTTGTATTTTATTTTTTCTTATGTTTACTGGTGGAAAAGTGAACCTTTCAAATTCATACTAATAGAAATATGAATCAACTCCAATTATCTCATGTTGTAGAAAAGGGAAACACACACGTCATAATCGTATACCAACCTACTATTTGTATATATACTTATTGTATTATATTTTTAAAGAAAGACTACTTATATAAACGGTCATTTTCTTAGTAAATTTACTAGTACAGTTTTGAAAGCATTTTTCTTTTTCATTTTAATGTCATCGTGTCTTATCTATAGATAATTTTTTAAAAAAGTTATATTTTTAAGTTATTTACTTATATTATGCATAATATATTATATAATATACACACATATCTACTGCTTAGTTTATCTTTACTTTTATAAGATAATATTGTTTTTAAAGTATAAAAATAATAATAATACCTATCCGTTGAATCGAAAAATTATTACGACAAAAATATGATTTTTTTTTTGTATTAAAAATGATATCAAAGAAAACATCTTCAAAAACTTAAAAATTTGCTTAGAATATCATGGTTTAAGAATAAAGCCCTGGTTGTAAGAAACCCGGGCTTAAAACAATCACTTTTTTAAATTCATCATACTGTTGACTCTTTTGGCTAGGATGTGTAGAAGTATACATAATAGCCGATGGTTCTAGAGTCACGTCCGTGGTGGTTGTGTGTATACTATGAAACTGTTCTCTAACGCGTGCGATTGTTGTCGGACAAGACGACGTATTTAAAGTTTAACAGTGTGATAATATATATATATATATTCATTCATACATACATTTATAAAATAAACGATCGATAGCCTAATACAATGACTGTACATGTGGGTTTCCAGCCATGGGTTGTCTGCACTTGACCACGTTCTATATAATATTATGGGCCACCCGCTTTTACTTCCCAGACTTCTCTTGTTCGCGAGTGCGAAACCATTGTTTCGCAATGTAGTTCGTCCCTGGCACATGAATTCATGATGTGAGAGGGTTCGGGATAAGTAGTGATTAGAAAATGCATTTATCTTTTATATTTTTATCACGTAAAAGTTTCGATAAAAAAGAAATTGAGCATCCGCATTAAGATAAAAATTACGGATTTTCATGATATTTAAAAAGTTTTTCTGCTTTATCTATACCTACCTAACTATACGTCTATATTTGTATTTAACGAATATCTTTATCTACCTGACTATTACCATTATTCAGTCGATTTAATAAACTATAATTTTTTTTACAGACTATTATAGAATTGATTTTGTATTGTTTTAAAATAGGTCTGCAGAGACCACTATAGTAGTCCAATCACGGCGCTGCCAGAATCATTTAGGTAGGTACTTTTCCCAACTTTCCAAGTATTGATTTCATGAGGATTGAGGGTTCTGATTTTGAAAACAAAACGCACGCATCGTGCTTCGTTAGTTAAACTTTCGTGGAAAATATTATTTTAACAACGTTTATTTTAAAACGTTTGCGTTCGTGGAACAACTATATTATTATATTATCTAATTTTAGATACTTGGTATATTAATTTATATAATAATTTATATTATGATTATATTCTTACTCATATACCGTAGATAATAGATAAATGATTTTTCTATGGTCAGATTTTAAAACTTATACATGTTTGAGTTTTCAAACAAATTTGATTTGCATTGGTTGTAACATATTTTATGTATATGTATATTATATTATAGGTATAATGTATCAATACATAGGTAGTATAAAATTCAGTCACTTTTTTTGTGCACGGTAACTCCAAAACGGTTGAATGGATTTCAAAAAATAATAGTAATAATAGTTTTTTAAACCTGATTTAGTGGTCCGCCCTTTCGATTTGATTGAATCATTAAATTATTAATTTTTCATTGAACAATTTCTAAATATATGTATATTAGCAAAATAAACTTATAGTAAAACAAATTTGTATATATATTATGTATCCAACATTTAATTTTTATATAAATAAAATAAATAAATAAGTTTTGTGGAAAATATAGTTTTTTGAAAGAATTTATAAAAAACAAACTTTTTATAATAAATTAATAATATTATTATATAGGTATCAAATTTAGCTAAATTCATCATTATTTCCTTCTGAATTAGTTATAAAAACATTAAAAACAGTTGTATGCACCAATGGCTGGTAACTAATATAATACAATATACTATTTTCAATCTAATTAATAATAAACCGCATGTACCTATCTTAAATATACACACTTAATATACGTCATGTAACATATTATTAAGAGACAAATATAATAAGAATAAAACAAAATATGCAGCGAGACATTTTTTTTTTTAAATATTTCTTAAAAATGAATTTTGAGTTACCTACCAAATTATTTAGTACCTATAATATTTAAAATATTAGTCACATTTTTTTTTGGTCCTGAAAATATTATTTTATTACATTTTTATATGAGTATTATAGTTTTAAAACCACTTGTCAATCTTTTTTTTTGTGTACATCGTAGGTCTATGTATATGACTATAATCTGTGCAATGAACTTAAACGTATTGATTTTTAAGTTATCCTGCACGTATGGGATGCGGAGACACACACACACACATATATATATATTATAAATAAGACGTAGGTACGATTGCGACGTCATGTCTACATTCGTAATAGTATATTGAATCATATTATAGTTACTACTACACAAATTTAAGCAGCGTGTACCACGTACTGTACGTAATGAGTAAACATAAATAATTCAAGGAAGTTATTTATTTTATTCTTTGTAAAATATTTAACAATACGAATATATATTTATAAAAGTCTTCAAATATACCATAAAACGAATAGGTAAATAAAAAATCGAAATTAGTTAAATAATAAGAAATAATTTTTTTAATAGTATAAAAGAGATGAAATCAACCGTAATTGCTACCTATTAATATAGTTCTATTGTTTTTCATTTAGCTATTTAAGTAGGTATTCAGGTAATTATTTTAACTGTATGCTTTATTATCTCAAATGGTAAAAAACTGAATTTAGTCTGGACTTTGGAGAAGAGATCAAAATAAAAAAAATTGTCTTTATTTTTAATATACCTAATTGGAAAAACTAACAAACAAAACTGAAAACAGGAATATTTACAAAACATCAGTTTCCAACAAAATATGTTTTGTTATTTTTTTGTGTAATCGAGAAGACTTGACATTTTCATCAAATATTAATAATTTATAAATGTATTTTATATATGGACTTAATATTTTGTCAAAATATTTAAAATGTTCTCCATAACCTGTGGTTATACCAATTTATAATGATTTAATAATTTACAACTTAGGTACTTATATGTATTTTTTTTTCACGGCCCACCTCGGGTGAAGTGCCCTCCCTGTATCGCCGTGATACCTACACACACAAAAAAAAGCTACTTATATATATTTTAAATTCTGAACGGAGTGCTGAATGTATTGATTTTATAATGATGTATGTATGTGTTTTTTGTATGTATATACACTATAATTTGTTGAAATAATATATTAATTTCAAACTTTTGAGTGTGGTTAACTTTGGTGACTTATATGGTGCATTATAGAGATCAAAAGTAAAAATTTTCCAACAGTTTTCAAAAAATTGATTTTTTTTTTTATATAATTAAGCTCAAAAACTAATCACTGTAAATACCTACATGAAATTTTCACCAAATTTTTACATTACTGTTATCTACAGTTAAATTTTTAAAAATATTTTGGCTTTTTTTGTGTTATTTATAGACAATTGAAATTTTCGATTTTTCTAAGTAATTTTATATGAAGTGTCGATAAAAAAATTTTAGGTGCCAAAAAAACTTAAAAATGTAATACAAGGTTTTTTATAAGTTGTTCTTATTGTAGTTAAAAAAAAAAAATCCAAATTCGTTAGTCACAATTTTTTTTATAAGCGTTTAAAATTCAAATTTTTATGATATATGTCAAAATTGCGAAAATGTACAAGTAATTTTGTAATTGAAAATTCATAAAATTTTTTGTAATTATATCTAAAGTTATAAAATTCAATACTAAGTTTTCCATAAGTTTTCCTTCAATATAGTAATAGAGAGCACTCGAAGCCTCATTAATTCATTATAGGAAAAATGTTTTACGAGATTTTGAATTTTAAATTTTACAAAATCGCGTAACGATTATATTTACCCTCAAACGATTTTCAATATTTTTTATTATTCAAAAATAAAAAAATTTAATTCAAAGTTTTCCATAACTTTGGCTTACAATAAGTATAAAAAAGTTGAGCGTTGTTCAATTAAAAAAAATTATCTTTTGTTTAAATGTTTACGAAATCAAAATTTCACGATAATATAACAATTTTATATCAAATAATTTTAGATTTTTGTTATAGTTAAAAATTATTAGTCGTAGAAACTTGAAACATATACCATTTGTTTAAATTAGTATTTTCTGTACATGATTTAAGATAAAACCACCCACTGGAAAATATATCCTAGGCTAACAAATCAAATTTTCGTTCAGAATCGTTTTTCGTATTCAATGATAGGTATTTATCATTGGATTCAAATTTAACACATAAATAATATATATCTAGTATCTACTGTACAGCAGAGTGGTACCCACTTGACCACGCTTTTTTGATACGCATTTTAAGTTAATTCCTTAAGATATATTAAAACAAAACATAATTATTAATTAGTTATTCAAAAATATTAATAACAAACATAAAAAGCGGGCAATTGGGTACAACATTTTATGAATTATACCTACAAAATAATTTGCAAATATCCATGGTTTTGACAAATATTTGTCAATATTTGAACTTCAAATGCTAATAAAAAAAAATTGTGCCTATGTATTCTTATAATTTTTTAATCACTATATAAGAATAACTTATGAGAAACTTGGCATTAAATTTTCAAGTATTTTGATTGGGCCAAAACAATTTTATCGACACTTAAAAAAAATGTTTTCAGAAAAATTGAAAAATTCAGTTGTCTATTAATAGTTCAAAAAAAGTCAAAATATTTTTAAAATTAAATCACGTAAAGAAAATGCCAATCTAAATAACTGGTAAAATTTTCAAGTATCTATGATTTATACTTTTTGAATAATAACAAATATTTAAAATCGTTTGAGGATAAATCGTTATCGTTACGCTATTTCGTAAAAATTTTAAATTCAAACGCACTTAAAATTTTTCCTATAACGATGCTACGAGTTTTCTCTATAGCGCTACTCGAAGGAAAACTTATGGAAAACTTAGTGTTGTATTTTTAATCCTTAGTTATTAACAGAAAAAATTTTATGATTTTTCAATTTCAAAATTACTTGCAAATTTTCGCGTTTTCGACAGATTTCGTAAAAATTTGAACTATAAACGCTTATAAAAAAAAATTGTGACTAAGGATTTTTAATTTTTTTTTAGCTACAATATGAACAACTCATAAGGAACCTTGTATTAAATTTTTAAGTGTTTTTTATCATCCAAAATTTTTTTATCGACACTTCAAAAAAAAATTCTCATAAAAATCGAAAATGTCTATAAATAACTCAAAAAAAATCAAAAATTTTTGAAAATTAAATTGTATATAGATAACACTGACATAAACATTTGGTGAAAATGTCAAGTATTTACAGTGATTAGTTTTTGAATTACAACCATATAAAAAAATTGATTTGGTCGAAAACTGGTTTTGTGTAAAAATTCCCGTTTATCCGTTATTTTTTTTTTGTTTTTCTCAATTTTTTTGAAAATTTTTGGAAAACAGTTACTTTTGACCTGTATAATGTAGCAAGGATATTCACTTTTACATCGGAAACCACCCCCAAAGTTTGAAATCGAAGCATTATTTCGACTACTTATGCTGTACACAGACACAAAAAAAAAAAAAACACATCATTGTAAAATCAATACATTTATCACTCCGTTCAGAATCTAAAATGATCACCAATATACATATTATTATTTTCTAGGCATAATTTATTTTTACATCATTTAAATTTTAAACTAATTTTAAACTATTTATACAACCCAATCCTATTTACATCGTTCTAATAAGTTAGCGGTATAGTTATTTTTATTATTATTGACAATGATATATTTGTTAATTATTTTATGATATAATATAATATTAATATCGTTATAATATAATTATATAAAGTACTAGCATTTATAATTATTGTTTATACAGTTAAAATAATCAATTCGACTGGTAAAGTACCACCTATGTACCACAATATGTTAGGTACTTTAAGACCGACGAGGACACAAAATTTAATGGTCAAGTTTGTTATCTGATTTTTTTTTTAACCTAATTGATAGAAATGATAGAATAGAGTCAATCCAAAGTTAGAATTGGGAACTCAATGAAGTATTGGATAAACACATGCGCATTTTAACCGTATACGATTAGTATACGCGTTCAGAAGGTCGGAACAATAATATTATTCATTAATAAGTATAATGAGTTCGCGATATACTCATGAATATGACAAATTATTTAGACATACTATCGGCTCTCGATTAGATTACAACATACACATGCGATATAGCACTTATTGTAAATTAAACGCGACACCTATATAATAATAATATATACTTACATTTGATGACACTCGTAGCTAGATCAATTTTTTAGGGGAGAGGGCAAATCGAGTTGTAGGGGCAATAATAGAAAAAAACCGATATTTAATAGTACTTATAACCATTTAAAAAAAAATAAAAGCACTAGGGGGGGAGGGCAACGAACGGTCTAAGGGGAGGGAAGGGGTGTAATGCGTCCTCCTCCCCTTGGCTAAGAGCCTGACTCATGGGATATGTAGTAGGATAGGTAATGAAGTTAAGACGACATTTTTAATGAATAACTCACGCGAATCAGAGATGGCATATTATCGGAATGTCTGCAGCAATAATTTCGTTCGCGGGCGAACACGAAATCAATTCGCGTATAGGGAGCGCGTGTAGCAATATATTAAAAACCTAACGGCGGCGCCGGCCCGGCCTGAATATTATTCGCGCGTTTGCACCGCGGGCGGACGTGCCCGACGGCGCGTGTGAACTGACGTTGAGCGCGCGTTGTTCGGCTGTAAAAAAAAAAAAAAATACAAAAAACTTTTTAGTTGAAAAGTTTAACCGATGCGCCCGGCTACCGGTGGTCGAATTAATTATCGGAATAAACACCCGAATAACTTAATTCCCGGCTTGTTTGCCGCGGGTAGGTACGCTGCGTATATGTATACAGGTACGTCACCGGAGCGGGGTGCAGTTGCGGTCGACCGAGGCTCGCGCGGCAGACGGAATGAGTTGAGTGGAGGGGGGAGGGGGAGAGATGAGCGCGAAAAGTCGAACAATATTTACCTTTCCGGGTTTTCAGTGACGGCCGCGCGTAGCACTGCACACAGGTAGGTACGAATATTGTAGACACCGACGGGCAAGCGAGCAGCGGATAATCACGTGACGTGTGTGTGTGTGTGTGTGTGTGGCGTGTGCGGTCCGGCAGTGCGAGCAGTACGACGCGGACGGAGTGACTGCTGCTGCGTTATGCGTGCGTGAAACGGCCACCGCGATTTCTACGAAACGTGGTGGGTGGGAGGGTCATCGTGCCCGGTGTCTAATAATAATGACGCGATGAGCGCGTAATAACAAACAATATTACGTCGTCGTACGATGATAATGTTGTATCGAGCACAAACGTAAAAAAAAAAAAAAGTTACACAACAAAATAATAATTGTATAGGCAGGTAAAATGATACCGCAGCCGCCGGCGACGCCTCGATAGTAATACTATCGTAATAATGTAATATTATCAGAGCCATACTTACGAGCGAGGGACATTGGCACCTGGCCCGCGGCCCACGACTGTCGAAAGGGCCGCTCTCTCGTGCGAAATATCAAAAAAAAAAAAAAATAAAATAAAATAAATAATTATTATAATACTATTATCGCGAGTTTGCAGCGAGAAATAATCAAATGTGTACTACTTTTGACATTTTGATTAATACTTTTTGATTTTGAGTACTTACCGCAAGTCGTGCAATGAATTACTTCATATATGTATAACTTTAATTTCATATCAATATCTACGGTGTGGAATCTAATATTATATACCTTCTCTATACTATAATAGGTGGTATACATAGGTACGTGGTTACTGGTTGTGATATTTTAGATTTTCAGAAGCTATTTTGTATATAGGTACAATTTTTTCCCTCAATTGGAGTTCCGTCAATGCACGTCATCTTCACGCATGTTATCTCCCGCCAATTTCATGTAATCTGTAATATTATGCTTATTATGCGTAGATACCTACAACAGGAGATTGAATATTTTCTATTGATAAAAATAATAGTATTATATAACTCAAATTAGATTATATTTTATTGAATGTTCTATGCTCATAATATAAGTGAGTGTAAAAACCTGATTTTATTTTCAATATAGTTTTATTATAGGCGTAACATTACCGTCATTACCTATGTGCATTGCAGTACCTAGTATACTTATACTAATAATAATAAATAATAATAACTTTAACTAGGTATAATTAAGTTATATATTAATATTCAGTACCTCGATACACTAACCAGAATAAGGCGATAAAAGAGACTCAGTTTTGAGAGAACTGTGGAGAACAAAGTCGACTAAATTGTTGAAAATTGTATAAAGTAAAGCATATACACTAAAGTTCGTTTTTAAAAATGCGTGAATATAATTATCGTGTAATTATGTGTATCAGGCTGATACTATCAGCTGTATTTAATTTAGGTTTATCTCGTATTGTCGTATGTATATATTTTGATTTTGTATAGGTTAACAGAACCAACTCATGATCGAGTTTACAACATTTTAGAGAAAAAATATTAATTAAATAAATATTTGTTCACGTGTTTTTCACGTGAAATCGTTAATCGTTTACAACATTATAACATTTATCTAAATACTTTTTTTATAGAGAATATAAATATTTATTAGTGGTAGGTATAGGCACATAAATTATTTGTACCATCTATTGATATATTATAATTATAATATTATAATTATAAATTTGATTTATACTAATACAAAAAATAGTATAGGTATACAATATACATCGTTTTGTATGTTAACATATAATTGATAATAACGATAATAATAATTGCCTATACGATAATGTCGATTATAATGATAATATCATGTTCAATATTAAGTATCATTATTCATTATCGTTCACTATAATATACGAGTCCCCAGACACTATAGGTAAAAAGCGTCAGCCATATGGGAAACTATTAAGGAATAAGTAATAACCATATGATAATAATTATAATTTGGTGGTGAAGGTATATTACAATATTATTATGAGCTTGAGAGCTAAGAACGTTAAATACGATTATAATAGGTAACCACATCCAACAGAGATATTCAGAACATTTAGCGCCTTTAGAATCCTATAGGGTGAACTGCAGTCACTGAACAAAAGGGTTTTGTAGTACTTAGACCTAATCATCTGACAAAACTGTTAAGATTTTTGTTTGACGAATTCATATTATTTTAGCCATATATTGCCCGTATTACCACTAATAAATTAAAAACACTATTTATGCTAACGTGAAGAAACATTTAAAAGTCCTTTAAAAAAAAAAATATCGTATGAACCGGTATAATAGATATACCGTTTTAGCAAGTTACTTTTAGCATTAATAAACATTTAAAATTATATAATAACACACGTAATAAAATATTTCAAACACTTAAATTGCAGCTGACCTACAAAGGCAGCTAATAATTAATAATATAATAATTGATACGTTGTGAAAATGTGCAATTGGCATATCATCATGTACTCGTACGTATATAATTCGCCACGGAATTTACTATAGTAATAGTGTACATATTTTTTACAACTGAATTGTAAGTATAAATAATTTTTAATACAGTCGTTCTTGTTTTCGTCGTATAGTCTGATTGGAAAGTAGTGATATTTTTATGGAGTTTCATTCGCATGATTTTGTAAATACTATACATAGATTGCACGAATACGTCTTATTTTGCAAACGGCGGAGCAAAAGAACTCTGGGAACTGTATACAGTCCGGACGCTATATATAATACCGCGGTATATAGGTACCACAATAATGTAGTATAATATTTCGGTGTGGTGTATAGGTACTACTGCGCAGTAGGCGTGAGAAAATGATTAACCACAGACGAGACCGGCGAGAGTGTTATCGTCGTCGAAAACGCCTGCCTTAATCGTTTACGATTCCGTTTCGCGGGCACGGAAAAGTTTTCGGGAAAGAGGTGTAGAGAGGGAGACGGCGAGAGAGAGAGAGAGAAGAAAGACCGTAAAGAATGGAATATAATATATAATATTTTTTTAATCCCGCTCGGCGGCGGCGGCGGTGGCGGCGGAGGCGTCGAGGGTTGTTAACGGCAGTGTAACGCGCGCGGATCGGGCGAGGCGGCGGCCGCGGGGGTGCCAGCGCGCCGGCGCCGGCGTCGTCGTCGTCGTCGTCGTCGGCGGCGACTACTCGTCGCGACGCCACCGTCCGCGCAAAACGCAACGCAACGGCAGCGGTTCCAGTCGTCGTCGCCGAACGGTTATCGATCCGCCACGACCGCGGTCGAGATATATTCCATTTTATTACGACAATAATATGACGTTATACGGGCAGGTAATAATAGTTTATAATACCGTTGAATATTAAACGCGACGCGTTATTATTGTTGTTGTTTTTTTACGCTCGCCGCGATCGCAATACCCGTACCGTTCGACGTCCGCGGTACCGGCACGTGTGACCACCGCCCACGCGCGGTCCGGCTATGCGTCGCGATCTCTCGGTCCGGTCGGTCCGCGAACTCGCGGCACATTGAACCGTCTGGCGGGCGATGCGCGAACGACGCACCGCCGCCGCCAAGACAACCAGCAGCCGCACATCACGGAGACGCCGACGGCGAGGACCGAGGGTACGACGGCGACGACGACTGACGCTGATTTCGATCGCGCACACTTATAGATCATCGTCGTCATCATCATTATCATCGAAATCATCATCATCTTCGTGATCTCTTTCACCGCTGTTCGTTTTTTATTATATATATCATTTTTTTTTTTTATTATTATTATTATTATATACATACCTACGCAATCATGGAAAACAATCCGTTGAATTGGAACGACTTGACCACTGCCAACGATCTGCCCGTTCCCATAAACCTCCAGAATTTCTTTTGGGGTTTGACCAGGTGAGTGTCTATACTATAGGTAGTATAGTAATATGTACCTACTATGTATTTCCGGGTTCTCTCACGCAGAAGAAGTGTCCCTCGGTCGATTTGTAGACGGTTACAGGAGATCCGAGGGGAGCTATAATGATGTACAATACTGCTTAATAAAGCCGTTGCAGCGTATAATTTTAAATATTATACTATAAAATATGTATTTATAATATCTTTAATATTACGTCTTAAAGGTTAACCGAGTATTAAGACGACAAAATATTATAGAACAAATGCGTTAAAATGTACCTAATCATAAATTTTTAGATTTTGAACGGAGTGATGAATGTATTGATTTTATAATAATGTGTGTTTTTTTTATTTTTGTGTCTGTCACTACGTTTTGGAGCAGTAAAAGTGCTTCGATTTTAAAAAGTCAGTCCTGTTTCTGATAGGAAAGTGAATCTAGTTGGTATTCTTTGGAAGTAAGAAATTAGTAAAAGTAAAAAATTTCCAATAGTTTTCAAAAGCGTCTGGAAAAACCCTAAAAAAGTAACAGAAAAACGGGAATTTTTACGCAAAACCAGTTTTCGACCAAATCGATTATTTTATATGGTTATAATTCAAAAACTAATCACTGTAAATATTTGAAATTTTCACCAAATATTTATGTCAGTGTAATCTATATACAGTTAAATTTTCAAAAAATGTTGACTCTTTTTGAGTTATTTATAGACCACAGAAATTTTCGGTTTTTTTGAGAATTTTTTTTTGAAGTGTCGATAAAAAATTTGGATGACCAAAAAGTTTTTAAAATTTAATACAAGGTTCCTTATGAGTTGTTCTTATTGTAGCTAAAAAAAATTAAAAATAGTTTGTCA
>VUJU01005748.1:0-12616 GCA_009835225.1 Aphis craccivora
CTTCAAATGCTAATAAAAAAAATTGTGCCAATGTATTCTTATAATTTTTAAATCACTATAAAATTTACTTTTCAGGAACTTTGTATTGAATTTTCAAGTATTTTGATAGGGCCAAAAAAATTTTATTGACACTTTAAAAAATTTTTTTTAGAAAAATTGAAAATTTCAGTTGTTTATAAATAGCTCAAAAAAAGTCAAAATATGTTGAAAATTAAATTACGTAAAGAAAATGCCATTCTAAATAACTGGTAAAATTAAACGCTTATAAAAATAAATTGTGACAAACGATTTTTAATTTTTTTTTAACAGCAATTAGAACAACTCATAAGGAACCTTGTATTAAATTTTCAAGTGTTTTTGGTTATCCAAAATTTTTTTAATGGACACTTCAAAAAAAATTTCTCAGAATATCGAAAATTTATGTGGTCTATAAATAACTCAAATAAAGTCAAAAATTTTTGAAAATTTAACTGTATATAGATAACACTAATATAAAAATTTGGTGAAAATTTCAAGTATTTACAGTTTTTGAATTACAACTACATAAAAAATCGATTTGGTCGACAATTGGTTTTACGTAAAAATTCCCGTTTTTCCTAATTGTTTTTTTGGTTTTTCCCGTCGCTTTTGAAAACTATTGGGAAATTCAAAAAATGACCTCCTCAATTATGCACCAACTAGATTCATTTTGCTATCGGAAACCACCACCAAAGTTTGAAATTGAAGCATTATTTCGTCACGTTCTCGTGTACACAGACACAAAAATAAAAAAACACAACACATTGTATTATCAATACATTCATCGCTCCGCTCAGAATCTAAAATCAAAATGTGTCATGCCTAATGCCTATAAATAATTAAAAAAAAAACTCGAAATGTCGAGATGACATGTCTGAAAATACTATCGTAAATAGAAAAGGGTTAATATAAACCCTTATTGAAAATTTCAAGTACTTACGATTATTGATTTTCAAGTTTCATAAAATACCAAAATATTATAAATTCGTTGTTAAAAATTGGATTTGCATAAAAATTCCATTTTTTTCTTAATTTTTTCGTTTATTTATTGCAATTATAAAAATAAGCACTAAGAATTTTTAAGTTTGACCTATCTAAAGTAAAAACTTAATCCAATTTGTTATACACCACCCCCCATTGTTTAAAATCTAACCATTTTATCGACAATTCATTGTGTATATAATTTTGTACACAAAAAAAAAAACACACCACGATAACATCAATATTATATTCTAACTTTACAGGTCCCATGCTTAATGTAGTCAGTATACTATAAACAAATTGAAGCATATTTTTTCATTGTAATTTTTAAGTATTAACCTAATTTTATCTATAATAATAATTATTATTAACTATTGATGAAAAAAAAGAAGTCATGAGTGTTATTACTTATTTTATATACATAATATTTATTAAAATAATTTAATGAAGTTGATTAAATTAATTGTAATTTAAAAAATGCTTTTGTTCTTATCACATTAAAAGTTTTAAATTGTATTTTCTTTACTCATATTTAGGGCTAGGATTTGTATGCAACAGCATGTTTTTTTTCGCTATGTCCAAATGAAATTTAAGTGAGTAATGTTCACGATTTATATTATTGTGATGAAAATGGTACTATTTTTATTTTGCATGTTTTTGCATACATTGAGCTTAATGCATATCTTTGCATATTTAGTATGATTGCAGTATTTATTGTATTTAAGCCGATAATAATTTATTAAACTGATCAAAGTCTATAACTTGGTTTTTTGATTCAATATTAATTTTATTTTTATAAATACAATCCTATAGTATAATATATTATGTTACGTTCACCAACCATTTATATTCGAAAATTTAAAAAAATATGTGGTCGTAGCATAGAATACACATATTTCTACTATTGGATAAGAATTATAAATTTTATAGCTAAAATAATAATTAATGCACGCGAAAAATAAATAATTTAATTTTTAATCTCAATTATGCGTATTATATAACAATCAGCTAATCACTGATATGTTTCAATAAATAAATATATTTTTTTGTAACTATATTTTTATGTATATATTTAAAAAATTTAAATTCATATTTTTGCATATTTTGGTAAATAAAATGCATATTTTACAATTTTTTTATTGCATACAAATCTTAGCCCTGCTCATATTATAACAAAATAACCGGCGGAGCTCGTTATTAAATAAAAAATATGTAAATAATTTATTAGTGCATTATATACTTAAAAACATGCATTCAATAGTCTAATACGCTTTACAACTGAGATATTTTAAAGTAAATAAATTCTCCTAATTAAAATCTCACACAATGGAGAATTTGTCACATGTTGGTCCTTAATTTCTTATAGTATATGAAATGTTGTGCTAAAAAAGCGGTTAAACGATATATAATACATATATTATGTTAGTGGTAATGTATGAGATACGTTGATTTATTAAATAACTAGTTATTATATACAATTCCTAAATATATATATTCCTAATATATGAGTGACACGGTTTTATTAGTTAACACATAGAATACCAGTTGGCAGTTGGGTTTTCGTTGATGTATGAAAATTAGTTCCAATCACTAGGTAATGGTCATTGGTCAAGGGTTTTTTAAATGCACATGTCGACAAAAGTGTATCACAAAACGGTGCATATTATGTTCAAACAAAAGGTAGGTACTTTTTTGTAATTCTAAATTACATCCAAAAAGTTCGTATACTAATACTTATTACTATTATTAGTAATAAGTAATAAATAAATTGTAATATTATGTGAAAATAATAATAATTTAATAATTGCAATAAATTGACGTTGTACAAATCTGAATCGACTTTTTCAAAATGAATTTTCATACTTCAAATGTAAATATTCAATAAAAGTTTATATACAATAACTAAACCTATTGTTATTTCATAAAATATTTAGTTAGTATGTAGAATTGTAGAATAACAAGTTGAATTATGTATTTATGGATTCATTCAACACATAAACTGACTCTTTAAAATACCTGTAATTCTAAAATTATCTATAATTTTAAAGAATTCTAGAATTTCATATACATTAACGCAACATATAATATATTTAATATATAAATTAGTTTAACAATAATAATATTATGATGACTAAATCATTCGGTGATTTATGTAAATTGAATTACATCCAAATGGTTATTATTTTAGATTTGTAAACTTATTAAACTTTTTTTCGCCGATTAATAAGTAATAACAATACAATTAAAATACATATATTACATAACAATAAATCTTGTGGATTCTATACGTTTTCTTCACATAGGTAGTATAATAAAAAGTGGGCGTTTTAAAATCGTTTTACTATGCCTTAATATGTATAGTTTAAAATCAAAATAATGTTTATACCTGCACATATCTTATTGTATATCTTTACGTCGTGACGTCGGGAAAAAACTTAATAGCCTAACCCAATATTACCCAAAAAAAAAATTTTAAATACCAATCCGACGACGACAACCGGTTCGTAAGAAAATTATAAATCTTATCCGGAATATATGGAATATTTATGTAGTGGATTCCATTTAAGCGGATTTCCATCACCTCTTTCAACCGGTCATCATGGCATGTACTTACCTATATAAGATGTATATATACAGCATATTATTATATTATTTGACACGTGGCGGCGGCGGTGTATCATTTGACCACGTGTGTATACCTATACTGTATTACTGTATACAGTGTACCTATTTATATAGTACAATAATGATGCAATGAAGGAGAACAAATTTTCTAGTATACGTCGCCCGTTAACATTCCCGAAAAATAGATTTTAACTTTTACGCTGAGGTTAGGATTAGGAAGTACCCAACAGTGAACAGATGTGGAAATATACAACCGGGACCTGCAGTAAACATATATTATATCGACATAACTATAAAGATGCAGGCTAGAGCCTAGCTAGATACCTTGCAGGCCTCTCTTATATTATGTTTTAACTTTTAATTAATAATTAAAATTTACTGTTTTTAGATAGTATATTATTATTTGATCATATTGTACAGTGTACACACTTCTATATTTTTTTTATCAATTTTAAAAGGCGAGGATATAGGCATATAGTCCCAATGACTTTTAAATCATAAATACACCCATGATATGGACACAAATGCAGCAAAAGAATTAACATTATAAAATAACAAATTTCACTGAGCGTAATAGGTACAACACTGTTTATACTTATTCAATATTTTAACTTGGGTATTATATAAATCTTATACAATAATTTATTGTAGATGTTCGGTTAATAATTTGGTAACATTCGTTATATAAAATATTATCTTATCAGTGATGGCATCCGCAACGACCTTTGTCGATAAACAAATTATATAATATAGATAGATGCTCCTAATATATTATTATGTATAAATAATAAAAGTAAATACCCGGAGGTCAGCAAAATTCGATGATAACTTACGTCCATTCTGTAACGTATAGAATAGTTGTACAAAGTACAGACTATACAGAATTACAATAATTGTAACTCGTGATTTTGGTTATCTACCAAATGAGTAAATAACCAATTATTATTAGTAGCATTCGTCGCATATTATGTTATTCTCCGTAGCATCTTTAGGATACGGATACAGATACGGATCATACAAAACATCGTAAAACACTGATTGGTCTGATCGACAATATAATTATTTGACATCTGATAATATATTATGTTAAAAACTTAGAACCTAAATAGGTAGGTATGTATAACAATTTTAATTAGGTACTTTAATTTATCGGAAGAATGGTATAACCATATGTGTTATCTTATAACTAATATAGTATAACTAATTAGTAGGCATAATATGTAATTCAACATTAAACCACGCATATACATTAGACCCAAACCAGCCCAACTGACCGGACCAAAAAATATTTTCGGCCAATAAATTAAAAACATGTTTAAATGGTTGAAACCGAATTTCGGATCAAGCGATCTGTTCGATACAAGTGTATTCAATAATATACCACTGACTATTATTTTCCCTTAACTTATTTAAGTATATATATGTAACTAAGTTTATAATTTATTATTAATAGTAAAAGTAATGTAGTGTAATATGTTATTATAGAGTTATAATAGTTATATAAAATATTGGACTTGCATCCATTAATAAATAAAATAAATAAATAGTATCTTTCGCTTGCCGCTTGGTAAGACAATTAAACATGGCTAATTTGTAAAATTAAATAGGTATGCTCATAAAAAAAACCATTAATTCACCACTCATTAAATAAATAATTATATGCCCGTTTATGAACAATATTATTATTTTTCTTTGACGACTTTCAAGTTATACTATTTTACTATTAAACGTATAACCCAAGCGTACTGAGCTATTAAAATTCTATATCAATTTCTTACTATATAATTACAATCTTTTATTACATCTATATCACTATGAATAAGTAGCCTATAACTATTTATTAATAATTCGCGTAGTGATACTCTACTATGTTATATCATCGTCAGCATCAGAAAGCATTTTTTTGTTGGTGCCTCTCGGGAGCTGCAAAGACGAATTTCTCTGATTAAATTTTCTTGAAGCGGGTTAGTTTCCATCGATACAACCGTTAACCGGACTATTTCGTGTATAGCGATGATCTGCTATGTGAGCGAGAAGGGAAACACAAAAATCGTTTTAGAAACATATTATAGGCGACCGCGTGTAAGTGTGTATGATATATTATGAGCTATGGCATAAGATTATGAATACTACTGCCCGTTATCATTTGCGTTTGTTCATAATGTATTAATGTTTATTATACTTATGCGAGTATAAGAACAATGTTATATAAATTATTATTGTGATGTGCGTGTGTAGCTGTATAAGGTTAGGTTAAGCCAACACTGGTGCGCGAAACCAGCTAGTTTTGTGATTACACTATAATAAATTTAGTTTATCGCTCAAGGTTCAAGCCTACGGTTGTGGTGGACCAGTATCATATGTATTATACATATCCGGCGCGGGGCGGAGGACGCATAAAAAATTAGTAGTTTGATAACGGAAAAAAATCAATCTACTATAAAATATAAATGTCTATATAATATTATACACATACTCCATAGTGAACATACAATATAATATATATTTACACGTGTATGTTAGAGTTATATTATAATATCAGCGTTTTTCACACGATTAAAAATAATATAATATTAATAAATCAGTAAAATCACAAAAACCTATAGTTGATATTATAATATATACTATACAGTATACACTATAATATACTATGTCAATCATCGTTTGTTAGGGGGAGACGAATTTCTCGTGTGAAAATCTTTAAAATATGTTCGTATGGATTATTTTCACATGTTTAAATTTATGTGTATGTATAATGTATATATTATTGTCTGTTATGATCAGGGCCATATTTACGCACGGACAAAATAGACATTTGTCCTGGGCCCATGTAGCCAAGGGTCCCACCGGTGACTATCACTAACTATGTAATATTATATACTAATATATTAATTTGTTGAAGTAAAAATTAATTTTTTATTTTGTCCTAGGCCAAATATTTGGTAAATCAGGCTCTGGTTATGATATATCTTCAACATATTTATATTGCATTGTTGCCTATATTATTATACATTTATAAAAGTATACTATCATATTGTTTTGCTGCGGCGGTTTGTTTTCGATATAATAATTCCTATTTACATCGTTACTTAAAAAAAAAAGGAAAAAATTTAATTTAAATCGCATAGTTAATAATTGATAAATGTCACGTTAATATTTCACAAGACCTTCGTTGCGGAATTTGATTTATTGGCTTAAACTTTTTTTCCATTTCAAACACATTAAATATTGGAATGCCTACTTGTTGCTATTTAATACGTATGCATTTAAATATACATTTATTATATTTATTATTTTATGTGTAATGTGAATATGATAATTATTAATTATACTAATCCGAACGATGTGTACTTAATAATTACCGTCGCCGCCTTGTTATCGATAGGCCAACGTTGTCGTTATATATACTTCAACACAATCCGGCAACGTTGCATAATTATTGTAAGTGAGTGTGTGCGTGTGTAAATGTGTCGGACAAACATACACTTACGTACGGTTAATACGTTCAATGTTGTTAAAAAAAAAAAAATACAAAAGACTATTTCGATAACCCTGTTATAACTGATCACGCAGAGGACTTTACCGTATGGTATTATATAACATATAAATTATTTGCACCGCATTTTGTATATCATTCTATCAATCCTGTACGGTAAATTTTTCATTAATTTAAAATTTATTATATTTTATTGCTAGAAATAATTTTCATATTAATTATAGTATATTTACGTAGTATGCGTATGTTATATAATATTCGTTATAACGAAAATTAGAAATATAGGTACGCACTTTGTTTTAGATAGGTAATTAGATGTACTTATTTAGATAATTGTATTTTTTTTATCAATTTTCTAAAACAGAAAAAAAAGACAAAATTGTTATATAAAAATACAATTTTCTACTGTGAACATTGCTATTCAAACAATATAATACGATCGTGCAACAATATTGTAGAATTTATTCTTCATACCTATTATACAAAAGATGGTTCCCCGCGTATTTTGTGTCTAAATCTATTTTTTTTTTTTTTGTTAGTTTATAGCGATAGACATTATCATTGTATAAATAATTGTTTAATCCTCTTAGTTGGTACAGTGGTACACTTGGTGAAAATCTACAGTATTTTGACGATGAATAATAATTGTATTTCTCGTGTATTGATGAGTTCGGAGAAAATGTGCGACTAAAAATCAAAGTGTTTTAATGACCGGAAATTGCGAGCATTATTATATCTTATATCTGAGTTATATCCTTTCGTGGTTATAATCAATTATTTAATTATTATACCATGTATAAAATAAATAACCAATATAAGAGCACATCGGTATTAAAAATCAGCTGTCATACCGATATGAATGTAACCATGTATAGTTAGCTGCGTTTAATTCTGGAGATCCTCAAAAACATATTTTGTCACATAAATCGATTATAAAAAATTACTATTATGCTCTTCTTTCGTTTGTACATTATGTGATTGGCGTTATACATTTATCATAATAATAATAATAATAAGTGTACTAAATGTTATATTAAAGCCATTAATAATATTATTGTTTTTTTTTATGGATGATTTCAACAAGCACTATTTCGGTCACATACCATCATGATCATTAAAATTTGTACAATAGAAATTAAAATAATTTGTAATGTATAAATTATTATCGTGATATTTATAATATTAGAGTTATTAGACACACATAAACAATAATATCGAGTAAATCGTAAAAAAAAAAAGAATAACGGTTTTTTCTTTACCAATATATTTTTTTTTATTCTTACGCA
The DNA here is from genome assembly GCA_009835225.1 of Aphis craccivora. NCBI lineage: Eukaryota > Metazoa > Arthropoda > Insecta > Hemiptera > Aphididae > Aphis > Aphis craccivora. The sequence goes on from VUJU01005748.1 coordinate 8,407, forward strand.
ATATAAATAAACACATAATAAAGTATTACTTTATTTTAATTTGATTTTTATTAGAAAATAATTATAGCAAAATAAAGTATTACGTACATATATATATATATATTATAATACACAGTTATTGTTGGTGTATGAACCACAGAATATTAAATAAATATCCCCTGTCCAATAAAACGATTTTCTGAATGAGGGAAAATTCATTTAGTTCTTCATATAAAATCCAAGAAGAATACTCCAAAATCGTTGCAATTATATAGGGTAGCGTAATATCAATTATAGATTTATTATGATTTACATTTAAAAATTTGACTAAGTATTATCATTTCAACTAAAACAATAAAACATAATTTAATATGACTTGTCTAGAAACAATCGTTATAACCAAATTATTTCAGATAATTTTATGAAAGTTCATAATATGCTTATGTTATTGGAACATTTAAATAATTTTAAAATAATTAGATAAAAATTATCTGAGGTATGTGTTTGATTTCATCAAAGTGTGAGTTCTGAAATGCATCAATTAACCTTTTTGTTAATTTATTAACTATTGTGGAGTACCTTTCTAATAGATAAAGCTTGGGCTTTTTGAAGTAATTTCTAGAAGTCACTTTCATTCTATATATTCATTTTTAAAAGTTTTAATTGGTCAAACACAATCCGATATAAGTATAATCATAATAATCATAACACATACAAATAAATTACAGTAAATAAAAAACCTAAAAATCATTACAAGAGCACAAAGAACAAAAATAATTCTTAACTATGGTCTATGACAGAGGTCACCAAATGGCGGCCCGCGGATGAATTTTAACTGGCCCGCAGACAAGGAGAGAAAAAGCTGATAATTTAATACGTAACCTAATCTAATCAGCATATTATAATAAATATTATGTACTTCGAATTTTTATGGCCCGTGAGAATTTTCCGAATTCTTAATGTGATGCACGGAAAATATTAATTGGTGACCCCTGGTCTATGATAATATTGTAAGAGAAAAATAAATTGTTTCCAATAGGTTAAGTTAGGTTATCACCAGTGGCGTATCCAGGGGGACACAGGAGCCATGCCCCCCCATTGGCCGTATCATATAATATATAAAACATAATATGTAAATTAATTTATTTTGGCTATGTGCCTATGTACTGGTTTGGAATTTAAATTTTAAAAAAAAATGATTGTTTCATTAAAAAGATTATAAATATTCCACAGATACCTATAACATTATAACCTTTATAAGCCACTGCGACCGCGGTAGAAGTTGCAGATAATAACGGACGTTGGATTCGTTGGAATATTGGATTCGTATACCGATAAATTACACGTTAAAAAGTTAAAAGTTAAAACTAATAAAACTTACTTATTAGTTATGTTTTTTTGTAAAATATTTCTGTTAAATCGTTATGACTAATTATATATTAGGAATTACTGATTCAAAACAAAAACTGTTTTCAATTTTTAATTGTTCTAACTTTAAAAATCAGAAAATAAATAATATAAGTTCAAATGATTTAGTTCCAATTTCGGTAAGAAAATAAATGTGTTCACCTTAATACTGGTACATTTTTTATAATTGCTTTTTTAATATTGGTAATTGGTTGTTGTTTAAATAATAGGATATAAGCAATAAGCATAAGCTCATCAAATGACAATGCAATAACGACAAACATTAATGCACATATTTGAAAAATTAAAAATACTGTTATTTGAATATTATATATTAATTTCTCCCCTCCTTGTAGAAATCCTCCTTACGCCACTGGCTACCACTGCGAAGATTATTATGATACATACAAATTTTCAGTCAGGACCGTATTAGAGCATAGGCACTGTGCGTCTGTGCCTAGGGCCTAGGAAAAATTGTGACTGATTTTATTGTAAAACGCAAAATGGTATATTAGAGGGTGGTTTTGTTTTATAGTTTTTAGGATTTGATAAAACTGATATCATATAAAATGTTATAAGAGTTTAGATTTGATTTTTATGCTGTAAATGCGTATTTTTATTTTTGAAAGCTTAACACAGAGATTCCACACTTTTTCTCCCAAAAGGTTTCTTAATAATTTTAATATTTGACAATGACCCTGTAGGGACTAAGGGCCTAGGGCCTATGTACAGTATATAATATATATATTTTATTATTATTATTTTAATATAGTAATTTTTGTAATATTTTAATTGGTAAATATATTATAATACCAATATTCCATATTGTTATCAATAGCGATAATATTATAAAAATTAAATTTATTAAAAACTTTAAAACATTTTATTGTTTTCATATTTTCATATTGTTCGTAAAATGTTTACTTCGTGAACAGTTTTTTTAAAATAATATATACAATAGTAGTTGTAAAATTATTATTTGTTAAAATTTAAATAATATAGTATTATGTTCTGTGTAAAACCGTGAACGGCTATCAGTTCGATAACGTTTATTCTGTACGGTCTTATCGCTGCAACCGTTTTCCCGTTGGTTCGTATCAGTTGTGTGTGTAAGTTGTACTCATGCCCGCGACCTTTGATATGCGGACTGACCCGGTCTCATTAAAACAGGCGTTCCAGAGCGTAAGCACGATATGAATAACACTGCCGAATATCATAAACGCAGCCGAGTGTAATCAGAGAAATAATAATAATTAACTAATCGAATACTCGAAAATATATAATGATACTAGTAACATGATAACGACTAACCGATGAGTATTTTTTTTATAAGTTATAACTAATGCGAATCTATGATGCGTTATAAGTCTACCGTATAAGTACACAGTGATATTAATAGTTCTATTACGGCGTTTATGTAAAAACATCTTAACAATGACTTGGTAGGTATATCGCAAGCAATAAAACCCGAGATCGGAGTTGAAAACCTTACGGCCGCGGTATTTCGAAATTAACTTAAGATTTAAAATTTTTTAAATTCGAAGTTCATCATTTGGAATCTAAGAAAAAGCTAGTAAAAAATATCCCTAGGTGGTAATGGTGGTATATGGTATTACATTATACCCCTTATAGGATTTATTATTAACTAATAACTATAAATAGTATAAAAACTATAAGTAACGATTATAGACTTATAGTTTTAAATATAACCTAACCTATAGTTTTAATAATCCCTTTGATCAAATCCAATAGTTAGAGAATACAATGCCATAATAAACTTTGAATTGTTTAACATTAAAATTTATATACTTCAAATCTTTGTTTTTTTTTTTTTAACAAATGTGCATTCATATTTTTATATAGATTATTAAGTTTCTAGGTTCTTTATAATACCTATTACTTTTAATTTACCAAACTTTTTATTTAACCTTTAATTGTATTATTTTAATAATATCTACTGTATTGTATATTAATGTAATAATGTTAAGCAGTGGCGCCGAATTCAGTTAAAAAAAGTAGTTCAATTCTCACTCATCTACTTTCTTACCCATCTATGGCTATATTATTCAAAAACTTAAGAAAAATGTAATACAACAAACCATACAAAGCCACTTATTTTACTCACTAACTGACGAACTAGTTAATTACTTATTAAGCTTTCCATAACGAATTTTTTAAACAATTATATTTTTAATTTAATTATGTGTATTTATTTCAAAGAAAGTCGCACTGTTTAATGTTCACAAACATTTTGATAGCATGTTTGCATATACATTTATAGAATATGAAAAATTATTTCAATTCTTACTAATTTACTGTTTATTATGCAAAAATAAAATGTTAATATACAAAAATAAAAAAACGGGCAAGTGGGTACCGCTCGGCTGTACATTAGGTGCCGTGTGGATCACTATATATTGTAGGACGGTTAAATTTGAATCCAATGATAATAAATTATCATTGTATACGAAAAACGATTCTGAACGAAGATGATTTGTCAGCCTAGGATATAATTTTCAGTGGTTGGTAAAAAAGGTGGTTTATGTTTTAATGGCCTGAATACGTCAAAATTTAAGTTATTTTATAATTATTGTAAGCTAAACTTATGAAAACCCTTGTATTAAATTTTCAACTCTTAGCTACTTATACAAAATTTTTTATGAATTATACCTACAAAATAAATTGCAAATATTCATGATTTTGATGAATTTTTGTCGATATTTGAACTTCAAATGCTAATAAAAAAAAATTGTGCCTATGTATTCTTATAATTTTTTAATCACTATAAGAATAACTTATGAGGAACTTTGTATTAAATTTTCAA
>VUJU01005749.1:0-12610 GCA_009835225.1 Aphis craccivora
CTAATAATGAAAAATCTGGTTGGAATTTAGTTGTTCCAATCCTCAAAATTGAATGAAGGTGTTCATCCGTAAGTCGCGATCTATGAACTGATTTTGTTTGTTTCATCTGTGAAAATATTTGTTCACATATATACGTCGAGCCAAATACAGTTGCCATTTTCATCATAATGTCTCTCAAAGCAGAGAAATCCTCGTGTGAAAGCTCAACGCTTTTATTCAACATAAAATTTTAAAATATCATTTTTTTTCATTGTTTGAAATTCATCATAGTAAAATGAATTTGTTTTTAACTCGATAAGTTCAAGTTGAAAAGAAGTATCGACATCAATTTCATCAATATTGAATGGATTTTCAAATAAATGCAACGATTTTTCGTGTAATTTAACATCTGACGATGTGTAACTAAATTATATTAAGATCGAGATTATGAGTACTTTTATATTTGGTGGCCCGCTCGATTACAAATGTTTACCAAAGTGGCACGCCGAGGAAAAAAGGTTGGGCATCACTGCTATAGGTGGTTAATCTCCCCCACCATATATAATTAAGTTTTAATCTTCTTTATTTCTTTATTTCCCTAGTTTTTTCAGCTCCTCCTTTAACTCTTTTATGGTCCATTTTTGTTGAGGTGGCAGTTAGTAAATTACTTACAACAACAAAAAATCGGTAGAAAATAATCACTATTTTATTTAAGATTAAAAAAACTTATGGTATGACAATAGATTATTAAACAGTCCATAGCGAGATAACTATTTTATAGTTTCTTTAGCTGACGTACTTCGATTCTTGACTACAACATTGGTATTATAATATACAGGCATATTATACACGTATAATCACCACAGCCTTGATAAGAAGTCAAAAATCCCGGATTGGTCAGACAAAAATATTATACTATAATTATTTTACTATTATTAACTTGTCCGTGTCAGAAATTAAACTAATTATGATAAAGATATGATTAACTAGTAATTAATAAATATTAATAAATGTAAAAAAAATCAGGACAATTTATGGAAAAATTAAAAACCGTTTGCGACCCATAGCAGCCCTTAAGCATACTGACCCACCGGGAATTTTCCCGGTACCTCGATGGGCCAATCCGGCCCTGGACACTATTCTCATAATTTATGTCATTTATGATTGTTTAGGTTTTTATTGATTGTGTTTAGTGATGATAATTTTTTTTATTTGTCGTCATGGAGCGGCATACAATTTAATTTGTTAATTGGGTTTTAATGAATCAACGTCCTGTTGATTTTGTGAAAAAAAAATCTTTAGTGATGAGGCACAATTCCAGTTAAGTGGATATGTCAATAAACAAAATTGTCAAATTTGGGGAAATGAAAACCCAAGGGCAAGCATGAAAAAATAAATGCATGCATAGCGAGTAACCATTTGGTGTGGCTTTTAGGCAGGTAGAGTGATAACAGTGTCATACTGTCACCGTGTGTAGGGCGATGTAAGGGGACAGAGGGGGTCATATGCACGATATTGTATTTCACACTTAAACCTGGGCTTAAACCTCAAGTCATAGTTAAATAATATGTACCATTAATAATGTATTTCTTAAAAAACAAAATTAATTCATAGCAAAATTAAATACTGTGGTCTTTATGAAACACCTTCTATAATATCATTAACACGATTAAAGATTTTTTGGCTGGATACCTACCTATGACAGATTATTTTATTTATAATAATATTTAATTATAAATCATTTAATTTGTTTTACAAATACATAATAAAAGAACTTTACAAAAAAAACAAACAAAATTTTATTTCTGCTAACATGGCTTAAAAATTTTTAATGAAAATACATCTGCCAAAGCTGAACTGGTTGATATTTAAAATTTAGAGACTATTCAATTCATCCAAATAATAATTTATTTTAAACGCTTATAAATTATAGATAATTATGCTTTCCTCTACATGCTAACTCCAATAATATACCTATTTGAAGAAATATTAGGTAGATGATTTTTTTAATAATATTCAAATTTAACATTTCCATGCACAAAACATCAAACTGAAATATTATCATACATTAATTGTAGAAGCTTCATAATTATGGGCATGAATCAATAGTTACATTAAAAATCAATTAAATAAGAAACAAAAATTGATGAAAAAAACAATGGGTATTTGAAGATATTAAGATAATCATAAATCATAATTTACCTATACATTGTGGTGTTAATGTTTAACAGATATAAATATAATTCGCGATATCAATTGTCACCACTTACTGGTCGATCCGACCGACGTAAAATGTTACCATTTTTGATACGTGAATTTTATGTTTATTTTATATTCCTTTTCAATTATTTGAATTATATTAGTTTTTATGTTTTTACTTGTATACGACTGTTGTTTATTGATATACGTATTTATCAGCTTGACGCAGCGATCGCGTACCCCAGTCCAGGCGAAATCATCCTGAAAAGGCTACGACACCGAAAAAGCTTTCTCTTTGCTCACGACGTTCGACCGAGCCACAACTGCAACAAGTCCGTCACTCCGTCCAATTTCTACGTCGCCGAACCGAACCTCCACGGATAACGCACCTCGTCCACGTGGGTATATGACCCACGACTACGCACACCGACGATCGGAAACTTCGAGATGTGATGACCAGCACGCGCTTTGGCTCGTTACATCTATCGCGACTCCACGACGAACAAGCAATTACTTCGAACCAGGATTCGACCCGATCTCGTGTCTCGTGGCATCGGTAAAAACGTCTTAGCGACCTAATCTCGCATTCTCGCCGACTCTCGCACATCCGCGCGGAGTGATAAGCACTTGTCCGAATAATGATAAGAATATAAAATGATAATTCGGAAAAGCAGTACCACAAGTGTACCAACTGTCAAAATCTAAATTACCATATTCAATATTATATAATTTGTATTGATAAAAATTATAATATTATGATAAAAGTTATAGAATTATATCCCGCGATTTTTTAAAGCGGGAAATAACTATTAGCTAGGTTATTAGGCACATGTTTTTTTTAGCTTATGTTAATTTATGACATTTATATAAATTAATATATTTTTATATTTAATTTAATTTTATAATTATTTATTTAAAAATGGATACAATTTTAAACAATTGACTATTAACATTTTAAGTAACTACTTACAAATATGTATATTTTTTTTTCTACGGTTAATACCTATGTTGATTTATAAAAGTATTATATAAATAACTTGTACTTATATTGAATTTAACATTTTTTGTAAAAAAAAATCTACTTTCTTAATTTGCCTTACATACATTATTTTTTTAAAATTATTTACTGAATAATTTGATACATAATAAGTTTGATGATTATTGTTATGAATATTTTTAAATTTTCTTATTGAATAAACTACAAGTTACCTATCATATTTTTGTTTTATTCTTAATACCTTGTTAGATTCATGTTTTATTTCCTAACTGATTTAAGTTAATTTAGATATTAATTGAATATTTTAAAATATTAAACGTTAACAATGTTTCTCTTGTCAGCCTTTACATAGTTTTGTAACTAGTAAGTATTTTTAATTTTATTTAATTTGGCTTATGGCTTGGTTTTTATTTAAATTATAATAATATAACCTTAGTAAAATACTAAAATACATTGAATATTGTCGTAATATCAATGTTAACATAAATATTATAAGATGGATACTTCTTAGAAGTATATTAATTTATTATACAACTGAAATACTGATTTGTATTAAAAAAATAATAATATTAAAAATATATATTTTTCAATATGTTACATGTTTATAGATTTTCCAGATATCCTTCATGACTATAATTATGACATAAGAAATCCTGAGAATGGTATGTATTTATTATTAATGATATTTATTACTATTTTCAGTGACAGGCAATAAACAATTATAGCGATTTTATCAATTCCTGTGAATTCCATTGAATTTTATACCTAATAAATAAAAATATTTTTTATAAACATAATATTTTTTTACTATGACTGAATTGTAATGTACATCATAAATCCAGGAGAATATTATGTATAATAGATTAAACTGAGCCAAATCCACAATTTATTTGTTTAATAATAATAATGTGGATTTCAATGAATGAAAAATAAAAACTTTATACTAACTTTACATTTTATAACAAATCCTCCTGTTATCATAATATTTTTGCTTTGGATGTCGTTCAGCATGATCATAATTATGGTGTAGAACAAAATATACGCAATGAAGTTGTTAATGGTATGTATTTAGTATTTGTATTTAGTTGTAAGTTCTACAACTTGTAGGATACCATACTCATATTCTATTAACCAGTGGCGTAGCTAGGATTTTTTGTAAGGGGGTGTTAATTATAAACATTAAATATTATATATAATACGTACAAATTAAATCTTTTATTTTAATTAATTAAAATGTATACATATTATTCTATATTTCATATTGTATTTACAATTTACCTATGTTCCTATTTTATTATTTGTATATATAATAATGTATATTGTAATATAATACCAGCAGATGCTATGTTTTATGACCCAGCTAAACAAGTCGACAATGGTATGTTTTATATGGTATTATTTCCTTATATGTCTTAATTATCCAAATTTTTTGTAGATGTACCTCCCAATGTTCAATACGCCAGGTCCGAATCTTATACTTGGGTTGTTAGGGTTCAGAGGAACACTCAAATAATTAAAGATAATCTGGACTTTTTATACTACAAAAACAAAGAAACAGAGTTTAAAATGTAAGTCTTGCAAACGTATGCAACATACGTAAAATTAAATACATTAATTTTAACCAAAATAAATAGTAGTATTTAATTATGAAGATAATAATAGATAATTTATTAAATGTATGGAAAAATTACACATAATGTAAATCTAATCTATTTATATAATTTACTGTTTAGATATTTGGTATGTTATGAAAAGAAGCTTGAAAATCAATGTCGTGCTACAGCTTTTATCAGCACTAATCATGATGACAGGCATTTGGTGTTAACAAAACGCCATAACCATCTTGTGAGGGCTTTTAATGGAGAAATCCCATTACTTCGGCAAGAGTTGACTACCAGATGTCTGGAAAAAAGTATAAGGTCATACACTCCACGAGGTATCTACCTGGAATCAATCGTGAAGTAAGAATTAAATAGTTGTTTCTTATATGTTTTGCTTAAACTTTAGTTATGTAATTTATATATATATATATATATATATTAAATGAGGTTTCCATACTAATAATTAAGAAATTACTTTATTACTTAATTGAATTAATTATAAATGGGATCAATCTATTTATTAGTTACCCTAATGGTGCTCTTGACTACACCTTTGTACAAGCTTTGGAAATAATGCGTCGTATGAGGCGTAGTTCTTTTCCACCAACTCCCCGAAATTTGAGCCACCTACATGCATTGATGATGCAAGATGGTAACAGCCAGTTTTCAAATACACTACAAAATCCACCTAAAAGGTAAAGTTTTTATTTCCATATTTATAGAAAAATAAAATAAACCACCATATTTTTGTAGGTTTTATCAAGGTCCACTTATGGTGAATGGCAACATAGAGGGTGTCCTGTTTTGTAATACAGCAAACATACAGCAAATAATGCCAGAATTACAAAATGTATGTTTATTTGATAATAATTCTTCACAGCCAGCTAATTGCATTGATTCATTGTTTTGTATAATATATAGGTCTGTGTTGCTGGATGTGATGGCACTTTTAAAGTTGTACCTAAATTTTTAGAGAACAGTGCTTATCAAGTACCTATTCACTTTCCACGTGATTTATAAAAATGTTGTAAATTTCAATTAATGACAATAGTTTACCTATTTAATTAATTAATTAACTATTCTGTAATATTTTGTAATAGACTTTTCCTCTGATACATGCACTTTTGGCCGGGAAGACTCAAGAAATTTATGAGGCATTGTTGTTATACATAAGGAATGAGCTGCCCTTAGTATACAATAATGTCATACTAATGACTGATTTTGAGTTAGGCCTCATCAATGCAGTAAAAATTGTATTTCCAGAAAGCCAACATCAAGGATGCTATTTTCACTTCTGCCAAGTACAAATATAGGAACAGAATATTTAAACTTTGAATAGTATATTAATTAAATTATTTTTAACTTATAAAAGCTGTCATACGGTATGCAAAAAATAAAATAGTTAGAGTATTCAATTTAATGAAAACCAATCACACAGCTGCACGTGTACTTAGAATGGTAATTAATTAGCAATCATAAATTATCTAAACTAATTACTGAATAATTAGTAATTGACTTTGCATAAAAATTATATATACTTTTTATTTTGTTGAAGATTCTTGCTTTGCCATAATTTCCAGCAACACAGCAAGGTGAAATCATACCATCAATTTGTAGATGGATTTCACTCAATAATTGAGTAGGTCAATCAGTATCCAGAAATAGCTGTACAACTTCAGGATTTCTTATTGAACTATGTTTGGGTATATTGGTTTGACACAAAGGGACCATCAGCAATAACTGTGTACAACCAAGACATAAGGACCAATAATTATATTGAAACTTACCATGCCTCAATATTGAAACTCATAAAACCACATCCCAAAGTTTGGGAATTCCTTAGTATGATTTTTAACTACTTTAATTTGCATCTCTTGCTTATTGTCATATTTGTTTATTTTCAACTAATAACTTGTATTTTATGTGTTTGCTTGTAGCTATAATTTGGTATTAATTTATAGGGGTAAGTATTTTCTGTTCTAGGAATAAATAATGTTATTTCTAAATGTTGCACGATAAAATTCATGTTACTTTAATGTTTAAAGATTACTTACACTTATTGTTACCAAGTATATTTAGATACTCAATGTGTTGGTTAAATGTTATCTTAAAGAACAAATGAAGTAAGAAGCAGTGAAATAAATTATTATGTAATGGCATCTTTAAAGTTACATGTATATACGTCTAAGTTATATCTATGTCTCGGGTAAGTATGATATATTTAATATGGAAATTGTATGATGGCATTTAGAATATTGTATCATAACTCCATGTTTCTGTTTTTCTATGTGTCATGTTTATGTCAGGTAAGTATTATATGTATAATATTATGTTAAAGTTATATGTTAATATTTTTAAAAATGTATGCTATTATAGTTTTATGTATAGTAGAAATATCAAATAATAACGATTAATGAATAATGTGCAATAGGTAGGTATACATAATGTTTGTTAAATAATAGTTCTTCAATATTAAGGTAAGTAAACTGTGAAAAATTCAAAAATTACAGACTAATTAAAATTAATTTATAATATGAAAATGAGTACTACTTACCCACTAATTTACAGCTCAGTTACTGTTCTTGGAGAATCAATACTACATCGAATTCAAACAAACAATTCAAAATCTAAAAGTAAGAAATAACAATATATCAATTTATATCCATTCATTTTCTGAAATAAAAATATATATGGTTTATCATAAATCTATTATTTAATATTTTAACAGATTCGTAACGGTGTACCAACCAGCGAACAGGTACAGAACACAGCAGCCGTAAGAGAGTTTATTGAAGAACTTGCTCAAGATATTAATCCTGATCGCATAGTGACCTTCTTAAGGAGAGCTGGTCATAGAGTAGATGGCTATATTTCCCAAGAAATATATAATTGTATATGATCTTTATTTACTTGTAAATAGTAATATGTAAATAGTTGTTAATAGTGTACAGCAATTTGTCTCTTTATACCTTTATAATTATATCATATACTTGTATATAATACAATTTGTATAGGGTGTTATGTATGAACTTACTTGTAAGTTATGTAAATTTTTAAATATTTATGCAGTGTGCAAAGTATTTGAGTAAAAATATTTAGATACCTACCTACATAAAAAAAAACTTATCTTGTGAGAATTATATTTTGAATTGCATGACTAAATTATTTATTTATTTAGTCATGTTGAATTGTGTATTATTTATGTACAAATAAAATATCTAGCAAACAGCAAACGGCAATCCAGTATTCCATTTTAAATTCTGAAAATCTGAAATATTTCAATATTATTCAATACTGAGATTTGTGAAAACAATAAACATAACCTCAAATATGTTATATATATCTGAAATTTAGGTGGTAACCTAGCCAACCATGGTTACCTTTAGTCTATAATTTATAATTCCATAACCTAATCTTCTAAATTCAAAAATTGTAATTATTTTATTATTGAAATGTTAACGAAATTTTGCATTTAGTTTCAGTTTTTTACGGTTATTTGAATCAAACTGGTCAACTATTTTAATTTCAAGTTAAACTAATTATTTAAATGAAATCTGCATACAATTTCCTATAAATTATATAATAAGTAATATTAGTAATAATTAATAGGTACCTATGTAAGGTATAAATAGTATAATAGTATCCTTGTAATACACTAATATGTAATAGTTTTTACAATTTAAAAGGAGAAGTAGTAAACACCTAACCTATGTACCTAACCTTACTATTTTTTTTTTGTGGGTTAAGAACTTAAAAAGTTACCTAAAATAGCATACAATCTTTCATTACTATTAGGTAGTTACCTATATCGCATTTATAATAGGTATTATAAAATAGTCTAACCTATAGAACTAACTTTTTGCTTCCTTACATCACAATGTTAAAACTCACTATAGGAATCTTGTTAATTAGGTTTTAGAGAAAACTATTTCTAGGATCAATGATTAGGAAATCAATTTTATATATGCGGGTTTTATAACTTAAATGTGTTGCTATGGATTTAACAATTTATTTATCATATTTTAAATTATTAATTGCAAACTTGTGGTTTTAAATATGTGTCGAAAAATGAAGAAACAAGATGAACCAAGATTTTTTAGAAGTAAAATAACTTTTGAATAGTTATTATAAATTCATATTATTAATGTTTATACTTTCAATTATTGTAATCTTTCGGTACACTACCTAGGTACTACACTATGCCAATCTATTGGTCCATTTTTTTTTTCATTTTTATCTTACATCCTTCTTACAATAATGGTTTATTCAACAATAAAGCCACGGCCACCTAAGATAAGAAACTGCCAAGTTCTTAAAATATTATATTAAAATGAGGATGAAACAAATTTATATTAATACAAAATAAAAAAGTTGTTAGTTGGTGTAAACTTAATCTAACTATTTAAGAACTACCTAGTAAATTTCTATTGAATTATTTTATTAGTAAAACATTATATTTTTTTTTTCAAAACCTAATACCTAATTATTAAGAAAAAAATTGTATAATTTATAAGGTAACATAATATAAATGTCTATAGAAAAATTGTGTTTAAGTATTTTTAGATTACAGTACATAAGCGGAAATTTGATGAAATTTCTGGGGGGCTAAGTAATATATGCTCATTACATCTATATGGCACTACTGTACTAGAGCAGCTGTACCTTAAACTTTTGGGGGGGGCTTAGTCCCCGCAAGACCCCTCCCCCGATTTCCGCCTATGTTACAGTTTGAATGTGATATGTGAATCACATACTTTTTTTCTTCAGGCTTTATAGCCCCTAACATTCTACATGTGAATTGATACATAATATGGTATAAGCCATAAGATAAGGCTACCATACCATACATATAATATTTTCGCGATTCACTATTTTCCTAGTAAACCATTGCATGTATAAAATTGTCTACTCATTCAAACTAAATCCTTATTAACACTGGCTCCAAAGAATTTTCAAGGATCGACGTAGTTGCGTCCCTAGATGATTCTCCAATTAGGTACTAAGAAAATTTTAACTTAACTATTTAAACGATAAGTAGTGTTTTAAATATAAATTTAAAAAAAAAAAATGGCGGGAAATTTTGTTTTAGTAATTTCTCAATGTTTTAATTGAAAATTCAACATTTTCAAGAACAGAAATGTGATCTTGAGGTGTCACTGCATCGAACCTCAAAGATTTCAAGACAATACGACCAATATTAAAGAAGTTAGTATTCCAGGTTGAATCTCGTAATTATAGGTATATTAGAGCAGTGAATTGACCTATAGGTTTTTATATTTTATTCTTATATTATGTACCTATCGATTTACAATAATAAATAATAATAACTTACCTACAAATTACAATAACCAACTAAACATAAACAAAAAGTTCAAAATAATTATTCCTTAAAACGTTAAACTGAAGTATATCATAAGGAAACGTATAGTTATACGAAAAATAACTTAATGCGTTATTCAACTTTTTGCTTCTCAGAATACGGGTGAAATAACGATCGTACGTACTTTGATCATAGATCCTTTTTGAATTGTCGTACGCCAAAATACCAGAATCTCGAGTTTTATAGTGATCGAACGAAAATTCAAAATCCAAAAAACACATTACTATACGTAATTTTTTAAGTACAAAAAACATACGAAAAATCATAACTCCAGAACCAAAAGTCGGATAAACTCGATCTCGATTCCCATTGATCCGGTGCAAACTCCTCTATAACATTCGACCACAAAAGAAGGTTTGTAGCGCCCAAATCTTAGTGCCCATGCCAAAAAAACTAAATTTTGAACTTTCGAAACCCCAAAATACGGGGATAAACGGCTCCTACGGTCTCGGCACAAAACACCAAATTTGATAACTTACCTTCAAACTATCCAATTCTCAAGTTTCAGAAATATTGCACAAAAATTAAACATTTTCAAAAATACATCTAGGGGGGGGTGTTTAAAGACCCCCGACTTCAGAAATGCGTTTTAGAAGGGAATAAACCGAAACGTTTGGTAAACAAGTGGTACCCCCAAGTTGAAACCTGTCCGAAAAACACTAGATTGTCTATATTACCTATTTCATTTTTGTGTATTCATATATAATATATTATTATATTAAGATAAAATATTTTGTGATTAAGATGTTTTGTTTTGAATGAAAGCAAACGGTTTTTTAATTCGATAACTTAGATTTACTTTTAAATTTATTTAAACGTTAGGTAAATAAAAATGTTCGCAGTGGATGAAGGACTTCGAATTATAACCGAAGCAACAACAATATGGTATTGTGACTACAATTTATATTAACCTTTGTACTTGACTATTTTATATTTCTATGCAGTTATATGTTTATTTTTTTATGCATACATAATAACTTATTATATGACAAGACAAAACCTTTAACGCTGAACAATAGATAGGTATAGTATTTATAAAATAACAAGGGTAAATATTATGTTTTCTATTCAGAATGATTTTTTTTTTCCGTATAAATCACTACATGGAGGCCGGACTGTTTTCACATTGCTTAATCCCCATGTAGCATCGTTTATTTATAATACATAAATTTATACACTCAGGCTTAGTCATAACAGTTTTGAGATACCCCTTCCAAAACAAGCTGGAATACGAGTACCCCCATCCTGTTATGACTTTACAGATTAAACAGCATTCAGTAGGCATAAGCAGGAATTACCCACCTATACCCTCACAGAAAATTTCACAATTGTTTTTTAATCATCCCTTGACATTTCGGGCCAACCACGTCCACCACCTTAAACATCTCGTCCTGTCGCCTCTTCTCGGAACGGACTAAGCCAGCCATCCTAGACATCACGTAATGATGACATCTTCTCAAGCCGGTCTAAGCCTGCCGCTTTAGATTCCCGTGCTGGGATCATCGATCGGCTTCTGCGGCCTGTCGAGCCCTCTAATACTCCTCCATGACCGTGAGGATGTTTTCCACCATCTTGTAGAAGAGTCTATTCAGAATGATTGTGGTCGTCCATTTGCGGACGAGATTAATCACACATATAGGAAAACGAGAAATTGTGCAACCAAAAGTTTATCGGTAGAGAATTAAATAAGGATTCCATTTAAGTGGTCAGTGTAACACATTTTAACGTCAATATTTGAACTTCAAATGCTAATAAAAAATTTTCAAGTAATTTGATAGCGCCAAAAAAATTTTATCGACACTTCAAAAATATTAATTTTTTTTATTTTTTGTAAAATCAATACATTCTTCACTCCGTTAAGAATCTAAAAAACTATTTATTTGATTTATTTTTTTAAGTATTATACATTTTACAAATTCTATTTTTTGTTTAATTAAATAATAAGTTCACTATAGTGCACAGTATACAGTACCTATACAAATTACAAATCTAATCAGTTCTCCTTATAGATATGGTTTTTGTAAGTCGTTCATAGTTATTGGTTATCATTTGTGTATTCTGTAGACTTTAATTTGTATAACATTAAAATTATATATCTACAACAATTAAATTAAACGTTGATTTATGTAAGTTTTGTAAAGTGTTAAAATTCCTTTAATATGTATATTATTTATTTCACATCTAAAGCAACTTAAAAGAAACGTAAAGGGATGTAATACATTTAAAAGATTTCTTAGGTTATAGACCACTTCATTAAATCAAAATTTGACACCTGAAGAGTATCATACCAACCTTGACGACTTAATGAAATATTATGAAAGAAGATACATTTCTAATGAAATATAAAACTACGAAAATATCAAGGTTAAAGTAGAAATATGACTGTTTTATCAGATTTAGAATTAAATGATGTTGAGAAAGAAGTTGCAACTGGTATAACTACGACAAATGGAG
>VUJU01005750.1:0-12608 GCA_009835225.1 Aphis craccivora
CGTGAACTGTATTTTTAGAAGTTGCAATTAACGTATACATCACAATCATCTAAGAAAAGATACTTATGTATGATTGGTGAAGATCTAAAAACTCTAGAACTTGTGGTGGAATTGAATGAGACAATCCAAAATCGATAGCGGTGGCGAAGTGTAATAATGGTGGCAAAAACTCTTAAACAATAAATTTGAAAAAAAGAAGAAGATGAAGCAAAAAATTCTTATTCATACTTCACAATTTTAAAATAACTTTTTGCTGTAAATTAAATACATAACGTTTAAGTTTAATTACAAAATAAATACCTATGTTGTATGAAATTCATGAATTTATTGTGTTGTGCTAAAATTATTATACAGGTAATAGGTTGCTATTGTAAGAAAATATCAATATAATTCCTTATATTTTTCTCCAGTTTTAGATATCCTAGGATAATAAAATAAAGCATACTTATTACAATAATATATAGGTATACAATACCTATATTGCCTTCTTTTGGAGACAAGCAGTAAGTGCCAAATTTTCAAAAGTTGAGATTAGGTAATAAATATTTCATATTCGATATAACTGCATAATTCTGCATTTACTTTGATTTAGGAAAAACACCATAATAACACTAGATTTGATTTCAAAATATATAATTAAATATCACATCAACTAGTATATCGTAAAATGCTAGTAAAAAACACATCATGTACTTTTTATGTGGCATATCCTAGAGAAGCCATAAGCCCAGCCGTATGTACAATGGAGGTACTTACCGTTTGTTTTATTCGTTAAACAATTCCTCAATGTATAATATACTGCACAATTTCCTATTAATCCTAGAAAAACCATATTTGCAGTATGTATATACTGTATAAGTATTAAATACACATTACCTTTTGTTTATGAATATTCGTATACTAGTCAGACACGTTATATACCAAGTTTTGATCAAAATAATTTATTGAGATTTATCAAATACCTAGATATTAACTATAACCATGTGTAAATTATTCTACTAGATTTTTTATTACTATCAGTAAGTACAAGATTTTTATGTATTTTTTTGTAAATATATCGTCTTTATGTGTTTCACGTTCATTTAAAAGACAGAAGTCAGAAATGGTTATTTATTCAAAATGTTCTTTTTTATAATTTAGAATACAATTTAAGTATATATAATTTAATTTCGCTTAAATGAATAAGATAATAAAATAAATCTTTATGGACATAATGCATTTTGTACAGTTAATTTTTCTTTTAATTAAAAATAATACTAAATAAAAAAAAAACCGTATTTCCTGGAAAAAATTATGGATCCTGGAAAAATAATACACATATATATTTAAGCTTAAGTATCTGATCATTAGATATATAGAATATAGAATAATGAGTAATTAATTATAATCGTATATGCTGAAGTGTTCAACATTATTAATTTATTAAAATATTATATAAAATATAAGTGTATCATATTATTAAATATTAATAAACTAAAATAATAGTTTGATTGTATAATTTGTTGTCTTATAAGTGTGTTATAAAATAGATATATTTATATTTAATTTGGGAATTAATCGACATCACGCACAGATAATAATATTATATTTTAATATAAGAAACTCATAATCTTATATCACTGATACAGATTTTTTTTCAAAAATAACATTTTATAGTAACTTCAAATTATCTTAGAAAAATATTTTTAAAAAGTGGTTAAGTGGGTACCGTTCTGCTGTACATTAGGTGCAGTATGGATCATTATTATATATATAGGAATATTAAATTTGAATCCAATGATAGGCATCATTGTATACGAAAAACGATTCTGAATGGAGATGATTTGTCAGTCTAGGATGTAATTTCCAGTAGTTAGTGAAAAAGGTGGTTTATGTTTAATGGCCTGAATACACCAAAATTTAAGTTCTTTTATAATTAATGTAAGCCAAACTTGTGAAAAATCTTGTTTTAAATTTTCAACTTTTAGCTACTTATACAAAAATTTTTTATGAATTATACCTACAAAATAATTTGCAAATATTCATGATTTTGACAAATTTTTGTCAATATTTGAACTTTTAATGCTAATAAAATAAAATTGTGCTTATGTATTCTTATGATTTTTAATCACTATAAGAATAACTTATGAGGAACTTTGTATTAAATTTTCAAGTATTTTGATTGGGCCAAAAAAATTTTATCGACACTTCAAAAAAAATTTTTCAGAAAAATTGAAAACTTCAGTTGTCTATAAATAGCTCAAAAAAAGACAAAATATTTTGAAATTTAAATCACGTAAAGAAAACGTGAATTTTAATAACTGGTAAAATTTTCAAGTATCTACGATTTATACTTTTTGAATAATAACATATTTAAATCGTATGAGGATAAATCGTTATCGTTACGCTATTTCCTAAAAATTTAGAAATTCAAACGCACTAAAATTTTTGATTTTATTGCTGAGATTATAGATATTATTGTAAAAGCGATGAAAATTGAATGTCAACATAACCTAGATCAATGAGTTCTGGACTCTAGAACTGTTATAAATATAAACTTAAATTTTGACAAGATATCAGTTATATACAGGGACCTTTGAAAATTGGGGTTAATTGAAATGTTTTGATTGTTAAGACATACCCAAATTAATAATTTAAAGATACAATTCATTCTTTAAGTGTCTATACTATAGCTATTCATGTGTTAATTGTTTATTTATTTGTTCATTTCATACCATATGTATCTATAGTTGATCGAGAGCATAATTTAATTTTTATAATATAACATAATAAATAATTGAAATGGCGAATAGAAAAATAATAATAAAGGTATAATGCAAGTATAATAAATAATAATAACATAAAGTCATAAAATAATATTTTGATGTAATTGAGAATGTTTAAATAATTAAGTAAATATTATAGGTATCTAGTTGGAAAAAAATATGATTGAGCTGGTATTTGGTATAGTAGTGAATCATTCTTTATATAGACCATGATGAGGTGGTTGTAACTTGTAACCATAGGAAATTCGCCTATTTGAGAAATGGTATAGGGTGTTAAAAGAAATAAAACGTGAATGCTTTCTAGTGGGATGGATAGGCTGGTATCATAAGACATATGTTTAGTCATGTGATATAAACATTTTAATTAACGATTAAAATGCAAAGACTAAATGTATAATATATATATGTCTATTTTAGGGACATGATAGAATTAATTTCTTAGCTTAAGTCCATTGGAACATGATTTATACTGTTGTTAATGAAATAAAATGACTTTCAATACGTTGTCTAAATAATATGAATGTTTCATGATAAAAAAAGCGGTCAAGTGAGTAACGCGTTGTTGTAAAGTAGGTCACTATTATATATGTGTCAGTCTAGGATATATTTTCTAGTGGGTAATGAAAAAGAAGGTTTATGTTTTAAAGATAATGACTGCATACGAAATACTCCCCAAATTAAGTTCTTTTATAATTATTGGTATCCAAACTGATGAAAAATCTTGTATTTTGTCAATATAAATAATGCAAACGCTAATAAAAAAATTGTACCTATGTGTTCTTATATTTTTTTAATCACTATAAGACTAACTCATGAGGAACTTAGCATTAAATTTAAAAGTATTTTAACTCAGCCAAAAAATTTTATCGATATGTATTTTAAACTATAAACGCTTATAAAAAAAAATTGTGACTAACGATTTTTATTTTTTTTTAGCTACAATAAGAACAACTCATAAGGAACCTTGTATTAAATTTTCAAAACTTTTTGGTCATCCAAAAATTTTTTATCGACACTTCAAAAAAATTTCTCAAAAAAATCAAAAATTTCAGTGGTCTATAAATAACTCAATTTAACTGTATATAGATAACACTAACATAAACATTTGGTGAAAATTTCAAGTATTTACAGTGATTAATTTTTGAATTACAACCAAATAAAAAAATCGATTTGATCGAAAACTGGTTTTGAGTAAAAATTTCCATTATTTCGACATTTTCTCGCGTACACAGACAAAAAAAAAAACACAACATTGTAAAATCAATACATTCATCGCTTCGCTCAGAATCTAAAATACAACATTAAGTTTTCCATAAATTTTTCTTCATGTAGCTATAGAGAAAACTCGTAGTATCATTATAGGAAAAATTGTAAGTACGTTTGAATTTTAAATTTTTACGAAATAGCGTAACGATAACGATTTATCCTCAAACAATTTTAAATATTTGTTGTTATTCAAAAATTATAAGTCGTTTAAATTTCCCAATTGTTTCCAAAAGCGCCGGGAAAAACGAAAAAAAAATTAAGGAAAAACGGAAATTTTTACGCAAAACCAGTTTTCCATCAAATCGATTTTTTTATATGGTTGTAAATTGTAATTCAAAAACTAATCACTGTAAATATTTGAAATCTTCACCAAATGTTAATGTCAGTGTTATCTAAATACAGTTAAATTATTGTAATTATTGTAAAAATTTTTGACTTTTTTTGAAATATTTATAGAACACTGAAATTTTTTTTGAAGTGTCGGTAAAAAAATTTTGGATGACCAAAAAACTTGAAAATTGAATACACGGTTTCTTATAAGTTGTTCTTATTGTAGCTAAAAAAAATTGAAAATCGTTAGTCACAAGTTTTTTTTATAAGCGTTTATAGTTCAAAATTTTACGAAATCTGTCGAAAGCGTAAAAATTTGCAAGTAATTTTGAAGTTGAAAAATCATAAAATTGTTTGTGTTAATAACTTAAATTTGTAAATTAATAACAATTTATCGACACTTCAAAATAGAAAATTTTCAGAAAAATTGAATGTTTCAGTTGTCTATAAATAGCTCAAAAAAAGTAAAATTATTTTGAAAATTAAATCATGTAAAGAAAATGCTAATCTAAATAACTGGTGAGATTTTCAAGTATTTACAGTGATTAGTTTTTGAATTACAACCATATAAAAAAATCGATTTGGTTGAAAACTGGTTTTGCGTAAAAATTCCCGTTTTTCCGCCTTTTTTTTTTGTTTTTCTCGATTTTTTTGAAAACTGTTGGAAAATATTTACTTTTGACATCTATAATGCACTAAGGATATTCACTTTCACATCGGAAACTACCCCCAGAGTTTGAAATTGGAGTATTATTTCGACTAGTTATGCTGTACACAGACACAAAAAAAACACACATCATTGCAAAATCAATACATTCATCACTTTGTTCAGAATCTAAAACAACATAGCTAAATAGGAGGGGGAATTAGAAAATCCACCACCCTTTCAAAACTTTTTACTTAGGTAGTAAAATATTTAACAATAAGAAACAATAAATATAATTTTAATTGATTCAAAATTTACATCAAACACAATGAGATAAAGTATAAAAAATCATAGTCGTCAACGACCATTTCGACCAAACGAACATTACTTTGCTGTAAATAAACCAAAATAAAATTATAATGGTATTCAGTTTTGATAAAAATTGTTAAAATTCAATAGCTCGATTTGATCATAATTCATGATGCCTTAAACCTTCAATTAGACTTGAATAACTTTTGCGATTGGTGTTTAAAGAATGGTATGAAACTTAATTTAGATAAATGCTCTGTTATCACTTTTTCATATATAATAAATATTTATTAAATTTAACTGTATAGACATCACTATTATAAACATTTAGTGGAAATTTCAGGTATTTGATTTGTTTTTGAGTTACAAACATAAAATTAATTACAACTAGTAATGCTGTACACAAAATCAAAAAAAAAAAAAAAAACATCATTGTAAAATCAATACATTCATCACTTCGTTCAGAATCTAAAACAATTAAATTAGTTTAAACTTGGATTGAAATCAGAAATCTGAATATTAAAAATGTTAAGACGTGCACGTCAGCGCTATCCAGTGGTGAAAGTGTTGTATTAGGCCTTAATGCTTTTTATCAAAATAAGAGATGTTAGTACGTAAGAATTAAGTTAAGAAAAGAACTATAGATAATAAGTAAAACGGCGAAATTAAATAAATAAATTAAATTAATCAATACTTAAAAATTCACACAAATAGGTTAAAATAACAATTGTGCAATTCAGTGTCAGTAAACTGTATATTGCAGTTAGCATAGTAAACAAGATATATATAATAATAAGAAATGTAAATAAATTTGTTTGATAATTAATCGGGTTAAAATAACAATTATATAATAGTCATAGTGTCATAGTGTCTATGAACTGTAGATTTAACATAATAAGAGAAAAATGTAAAACAATCGATAGTAATTCGATTGTAAGTTTAATATATAAGAGATATGGCTAAGACAGCAAAAGGGTCAGTGGTTGTGATCGTGTGACTCGATCACCACCAGACGTTACGTTCGAATAAAGTGTTTTTACGTATTTTTGGTTTTACTTTATTTTGGTATACGTTCGAGCAATCGGCGTATACGACAAAAGCAAGCAGCAATTGTAAATGGTTATTCTTGCATTAACAGTAAAAAGCTTATAATAATATTTTGCAGTACTTAAAAGAAAAATTGTATTCCTATCCATGTTCTTTACGGACTGCGATTTCTCTTAATTATAATTATATCTTAGTTCGTAACTTTTGAATAAACATCAAATCACATTATTACGGATCAACTAATTAATTTTTGTTATTTATTTAATATTATTTTACAGTATCACACTCGTTGATAAATTAATTCATTCGACTTAGTATAAAAAAAGACAATTCAAATGGAAAATACCTAAGCATTCATATTTAATAGGTAATTAACATTAAAACTAAAAGCTAGGTTTAATTATTATTCATCAGTTAATATATTCTTTTTTAGTTGCATCCGAGTTGGGTCACAAATTTAAAATTACTACAGTAGTTGAGTCTCAAATAATTTTAATTAAGGGGAAGCAATGGTATCAGCAACTATCAGGCATAAACACAGAACAATGATAGAATTTTCAGAATAGATATTCAATGTGCAAGAATAAGCCCCAGTTCACAATGGTTATGACTTTATGAGTCTAGTCGTCTAGAAAAATTTAACTTTTGTGAATGAAATATTTAAAATTATTTTAATTTAAAATAGCAGAGTGACATCATTCTAGCCAGTTTATTTTGCATTGCCTTATTATAAGTGTAAAAATTAGATATTTATGAATTTCCTAATCTCGATTAGTTCCTAAATTAAATATAGATATGTCTATTTCTTAACACACTTTTAAGACAACAAGTTGTCTATTATTTTAGTTTATTAAATATTAATAATATAAAATAATATGATACACTTATAATTTATATAATATTGTAATAAATGTATAGTGTTGAACAGTTCAGCATATACGATTATTAATTAGGTAATTACTCGTTATTCTATATTCTTTATGTCTATAAATCAGCTTATTAAACTTAAATATTTTTGTACATTATTTATCCCGGATCCATAATTTTTTTCCAGGAAATACGGTTGTATTAATAGAAAAATTAACTTTATAAAATGCAATATCTCCATAAAGATACATTTTATTATCATACTCATTTAAGTGAAATTAAATTAAATAAACTTAAATCATATTCAAAGTTTAATTCAAAATACTAGAGAATCTTGTTTATTTTATTTAACTTGTTATTTTCTCGGACACATGCTTAACTTCCCTTTTAATAATCTTTTACAAAATAAAATTTTTTTTTATCTTTTTGTCACTTAGTTTTGAAAATCTAATACTGAATTTTATCTTGTAAATTGTAATTGAACTTAGTTCACAATAAATAATAAAAAAATTGTTTGTGTGGCTTAAAAATTTGGCTATGCTAATTCACTATTAAGATATGGTTTATTTAACCTGGTAAAATGCCATATTATCACAGCTATACAAACATAAGTATACGCTTAGTCAAGAGATATGCTATCGTAATTACAAACAAAATATTTAAGCAAAAATCAGAAAAACAAAGTAATATCTATCGAAATACAGTCACAGTGAATATATATGATTTAATTTTGCCTTATTTTTTAGTTGAAATGCAGAATATGAAAGTTTTTTTTTTCGTTTTGTGTTTAACAGTTAAACAGTTTGACGTTTTTTCAGAAAATCTTGAAACAATGCTAAGTTTTGTAAACGTTAGAAACTTACATAATAATGATTTATTTTACAAAAACGTTGACATTTCTGGAAAAGAAAATTTAATAATATATATGTACTCTATTACAGACGATAGAGAACAATTATCAGACCAAAATTTAAATGTATTTTACATTTATATAAACTGTAAGTTTTCTAATTGGATCATTTACGAGTTGTATAATTTCGTTAATAAATTTCCTTCATTTTATCAAATTGAATTTTTATATAATTTAACTGAAGAAAATGTAATAAGAAAAAACTATGAACAATTAAAGGCAAACTTGGAAAATATTTTAATATACATTGAACACTTTATAACTGAATTAAACACTTTTATAAGTAAAAAAACTAGCTTTTTCTATTACAGCGACAAATCTACATTGAATGCATTACTATTATTAAAATTAAAAATTAATTTTATAATCGCAAACATAACATTAAAAGATAATACTATAATTAGTATGATTCTTGAAATTATGAATGATATTCAACGTTTTTTGATCACAAGTTGCGACGATTCGCTTCCAAATTATGAAGACACACATTTCTATGGTTTTTCAATAGTAAAAAATAATTCCGAGACAGATATTATTCATTTTTTAAAACTTATCCAAATAAGTGGTTCAGAGTTTAATTTAAAAAGGGAGGATGACATTTGTAATATAAGCCAAATACTATTAGGAACGATACTACAATTAATTTTTGATAATGATCTTCAGGTAAAAGTGTTAACTACGGAAATTGAAAGTATACCACTGATAGATTATTTCGAACAAGTTCAACAATCGTATGACATTGAAAGTATTTTCGGGTATCAGAAAAATATTTTAACTGCAATCATACAACTACTATACAAATTAATTATAATGCTAATCAGGGATTCCTCGAGTAATAATAATATTGAAAATAAAAGATTTAATAATATTCTAGATGATATATTAAAAACAATTGCGGATGTTCCAATGGAGTATACTAATTATATAAAAAAGTTGTCAAATTTATTCCATGAAGCATATGATAAAAACGATTTTATTGAAAACATTAAAATTTATAACAATTCACTTAGCAGTACAATTATATTAGATTACTCTAGACTTACTAAAATCGATGTTGTCGAAAATAAATTGATAAAAACTTTTAAAGTTTTAAAACAAAACATTAAAGAACTTCAATGTTTTAATCAATACTTTAAACTGCTACACGTTGAACATCATAAATATTACATACCATTTACAAAAAGTACAATGATGATTGAAACCATGAAAGAAAGTAAAAAAAGCTATATGGAATCATTCTGTGATTTTACCATCAATATATATAAACTATGTTTTGAAATTACCATACTTAATAATAAAAGTGCCAATTCAGCGCAGACTGATAATATATTTTATAAAGAACTGTTGAATGATTTTCAAAAAATCAAAGAATATTTATTTAGATTTATCAAAAAAATAGGAACAAAAAATATGGAGCTTTTTATAACTGCAAGTAATATAATTATTATTTTGGTAAACCGGGAGATGGTTAACGTTTTTAGTGATTTAAAACGGCTAGCATATATTATTATGAATGAGTTGAATAGATATGGAACTAAATACTGTAAACCAGACAAATATACATTTTTGTTTTTTAATAATATATATTATGGTGAATTTGGAAATAAAAACTTCATCACTAGAAATATAAAACAGTTTTTAACTGGTCTTGATAATAAAGAAAGCGAAACTGATTATAATTATAATCATTATAATTTAAAGTTCTTGTACACCAATTTTGTCAAAAACTCTCAAGTTTTTCTTTATTATAAAAATCGAATAACAGTTTACTGGAAAGGAGAAAAAATTAATATTGAAAAATTCACTGATGTTCATAAATTTTTCATATTAAACCCTGACTTTTTATATGCATTTTATGATATTTATTTTAAATTTTATGTTGCTGCGTATTTTTACGAAATAATAAATTTGCAAAATTGTATAACAAATGAAAGTTACAATTTGGAGGAATTTATAGCAATCACTCTAAAAGAAGAAGAATTTCCAGAAGGTCTGAAGTCATTTGTAGTTAAAATCAAATACTTATTAGAGAAATTATTATTAATAATTAATTGTGAAGCCGAAAATAAAGTTAAATTGGAGTCTAAAGTTAAAAATTTGTTTCAAAGTATTGAATTACAATTTCATGAGTTTGGTTTTTTTTTTTATTACAAGTTAGAACACAATACAGGTTATACAAACGATAACCTTACGAACATTTCACAGGAAATATCTTCTAAAGTAAAACAATTTCACGATAATTATTTCTTATTAGTAAACCCTAAACCACGGTTTATTGTTTAAGAAAAAAAATTACCCAATCTAATCCCTTTAATATCGATGTATATATTGAAAATATTTCAAATCTAGAATTCTGTTCTTATATAAATTAATGTTTTTATTTTATATTTAATTATAAATACTTTAAATGTGCACTGTACTTGTAAATATATGTACCTATATTACTATATTATCGATGTATAGATTATTAATATTTTATAAGGATTTATATACATATTATATATATATATATATAATAAATTATATACATAAAAGTCTATATAGTTATTATATTTACTACTATAATATATATATTAATAAATCCTCTATATACCTACTCTTCTTCTTCTTTTTTTCTTTTCCTCATAAAATGGTTATTATCTATTTTTTAAGCCCTAGAGTGGAGTCCATTATACATAGGTTATTGGTTGTTATCTAAATCTGCCTCTGGGTAGCTTTTGCTTTGTTTTACTAGATTTCCGTATCTTTTATTAACAAGTATCTAATTTATTTGAAATCTAGTTCCATCATCTCCTAGCATAGTCCCCGTGTAATTTCTACACTTTGGCTCTGAAAATAAAGTGTTTGTGCTTACCAAGTTTTGTTGTTTAAAATATTTATAAATCTATTATAAAATATTGTTTGTCTTATAAGTGTGTTAAGAAATATATATATATATATTTAATTTATAAACTAATCGATATCAGGCACAGATTATAATATTATTAATTTAATATAAGAAACTTATAATCTTATATCACTGCTATAGATATCTTAATAAATGAAACTTAGTGCTTGGTTAGGATAAAATAATTAATATTATCGTAATAAAATGGACTTTTCAAAGAAATAAAAGTATAGGTATTTAAAAATGCGGGCCCCTTTGAAGTTGGGCCCCTAGTCTAGTGGCTAATCGCAGGTACATAGTGTACTAGTTGGGTCCTGGATTTTTATATATAAGTACTAACATACTATACTATAATATACAATACTAAAATTTTCCTTCCCATTTTAGATCCAAGACAGTCCTAAGTTTGTTTTGGATCTATTTAAACCAGGGATTGGAACCTTTTGAATTTATCGGTATCGGTTCCGATACCGGTTCTCCAAAAATAAAATAACTGTTCTGGTTCGGTTCTGGTTCTTTGATAAAAAAAAAGAGGGTATCGGTTCCAAATAAATTTGGTACCGGTTCCAGTTAATTTTTATTTATAGGTACCTATATATGTCATTTTATTTTAAAAAAATGTGGAAAAGTAATATTAATAGCTTAATAGCTTAATAAAAATAACTGACTACGTTTGTAACATATTTTATGAATACAAATGTAAGTTAGTGGTTGAATATAATAGACCATTCTCCCAATAATTACATTCCTTGTAATAATGATGTATCTGCATTCTGCATACTGTAATATTTGTTTTTTTTATAACTACAATAAATAATAATTATATGTAAGATAAAAAAAATTGAATTAAACTTAATTTTGGATTTATTTAGATATCATATTAGTCAGTAACATTTGTTTTTTTTTACGTTTTACTGCTAGGATGGTGTTAACTTGATTTTGATTTGCATTTGGTTCCAATGTAGTAATTGGAATAATTGGATTTCCACTAATGAATCTGTAAAAATATATTATATATTTAATGTGTATTACAAATTATTATATATTCATACTTTTCAGTTTCTTTTTTTTCAAAGAGTCTATTGGTTCTTACAAGTAACTGGTCTTCCAAATTTTTTGAACCAATGTTAGTTCTATATGGTGATAAAATATATTTCAGACCAGAAAACAGTCTTTCCACACTGACCTGTGTCCCAGGCACGGAAAAAACAACTTTGGCTAATTCATGTAGCTCGGGGTGAATTGTTTCCATAGATTTCCAAAATTTTAAAATATTAGTTTTGTTTCCAATTCTGTTTTGTTCGATATGGTAAGATTTTAAAAGAGTTTCTATTCGTGTTGAAATAGTAGATTTCTGAGAGTTACTCAAATCGTTTTGACTAGATGATGCATTTAAATAATTGGATTTTAAAAACTCTTCAATTTCATCTCCAGATTTTGAATTACATGATACTTCAGATTCAGACAAATTATCAGTATTTATGTCACTCATTGTTAATTCTTCATGTTCTTTTTCTAAATTTTTCATATGGATCCATATGTTGGTTAAATGGTTTATTGCTGTCATGGACTGTTCTTCAG
>VUJU01005751.1:0-12605 GCA_009835225.1 Aphis craccivora
TATATAGATGATGTCTCCATCCGCCGAAAAGGTTATCAAGGATCCTGACAGCCGATTTATCCTTTTATGTAAATATAAATAAAATATATGGGAAAAATCTTCGTGTTTTAGGGTTTATTAAACGTACACGCAGCTGTGATTTTAACGATCCTATATTATGTTTGAAAGTACTGTATTGTTCATTAATCACTAGTAAGATTGTCACTTGAATTTGGTACGATATTATGGAATACTAATCAAATACATAAAAATATTACGAATTGAAATATGTACAAATATTATACTATAAAATAATTCGTATTTTTTCAATTATACTTTTGTGGAAAAAATAATTGTTTACTTATAAGCATCTATTTTAGCATACAGATCCGAAAATATAAATTACAGGTACCTTGTAATAAGTTATAAAATGATGCATCTTTTAAACGCCATTAAAGTTTGTTTTGCCAAAATTAGTCAAGTTTATATGATACCTTAAACTATTCAATACAAAATAAAAATATTTAATACCCTATATACAAGATTTTGTCATTCTATATTATGAAAAACATTGAGGTAACACAAGTCATAATGAATGTATATAGGTGGTGACTAGTGCAAAGTACTAAAATATAATATTATATGTATCTATTATCTAGTACGAGTATTACTACGTAGTATTTTACATAATTATTATACCTATACGAAGTCAATAATCAAAAAAAAAAAAAAAAAACCGTCAACTTTATTATTTTACAAACATTATTCGCTTTCGTGAAGCATAAAAAAATATAATGTCTTGAGTCTAGACATTATTATTATTATTATTATTGTTTTCATTTTTTTAAATGTCACCTTCACCTAATTATACCGTCATTAAAATTTAAAGGTAACACTTAAATGTACCTATATGACTGTATGATATACAAAAAAAAAAAAAATAAATAATAATAAAACTAATACTTAGATGTTAGGTACCCTACGGCCTATACTTATTATTGTAGCGCGGTTTTCAAATAGGTATACAAATACAAATTAAGTGATATTGTTGAATTAACAGAGAAGAAACGAGAATTATAACACATAAGTAGTAATGTCGATTTTACGAACAATAAATTATATATGAAATAACATTTGTACTTTTAAAGTTTTAAATAAAATATTTAGTCACGTGGATTGTCGTTTACCCCCTTTTTAAAAATTAAATACGGTTAAGTAATAATAAGTTTTGAAGTATGTTTTATTTAAATTAAAATGTGATTAGCAGTCTGAAAATTAATTATTTTTTAAATGCCTTTTAAAAATGCGGATAAAGTTGAGAAACTGAAAACATTAAAAAATCTAATTTAATGATTCCAATAATTATTTTATAGTTAGAATATCCTAAAATATTTATAATGAATATTCTTCGAACAGGCAAAGTAAAAAAAATATATTTTTGAAATTCATCATTTAATATAATATACTATATACTACATATAGTAGGTACGCAGTTTGTATAAAATATCTTGTAGTAAGGGAAAAAAAGGAATTTGAATGAAAAATTATTTATTAAAAATTTCTTACTAACTATATTGATGATTTTAAAAACTCAGGTTTTAGCTTTGTTGATCAATCAAAGGTCACCCGCGTTGCACAATTGAGAACACGTAACCGCAATGCATATAGGTACGCACCCATGTATATTATTATTATGTACAGTATATAGGTAGATATTTAGGTATCGTTATGCTACCTTCATAATAATATTGTCTTTTATAGAAAGATCACGATTTAAATTCAAATTAATTCATATTGAAATGAACCTAAGATCAAAGGGCCTCTTTTCGGCTGGAGGGAGACGATGTCTCAGCGGCGGTGGCGGCAGCAATGAATAAGATTATCTCTGCTGTTTCCACCTCGCCGCCGACCACCCCTCACTGGTGCGCTTCTGTGTATGTGTGTCAGACTGTAGTCGGTACCCATAACGATTTGTCACGGGACTTAATCGGCGCGTCAGCATGCATTTTGCTGTATACTGTAAGTAATTGAAGTAATTGCAACGCAACGTCCATAAAAACAAATCCGCATATAATAAAAACGGCCACGTGATCTTATATATATGTACCTATGTATATTATATTATGGAGGCGCATTATTTTACAGCTATTCGTCCGGACGATAGAGACTGCTCTTCAGAATATTTTCAGCAGCACAATAACGTTTAGCGGCAGTTACGTTGAGACCGCGCAATGACCTAGATGTTATAGGTGATAGAAAACGAAAATATAAATTTAATCCTATTGATTGAATAAAATACGAAATCAGAATAAATGTTTTTCGGTTAAAAAAAAAAAATGTTTTTGTTTGTAATAATAACATTTTTATTAGACTTAGACCGAAATTCATACTATAGAAACAGAATTAAATTAATTTTCATACCTATTGACAATGTGTAAAAAACCGTCGGCAAAAAGATCGCGTAAAAGTACGAGTATCTACAACTGTGTGGGAGGATTTATGCGATTTAGCTATGTGGCACCATGGCGCTTGAGTAAAATATAATAATATTATGAGGGCTCTAAATAAATTAACATGACAATATAAGTTTTTGATTATTAAATATTTCTCCGATATTTTTATAGAAAACGATAACAATGTATTGTTTGCTAAATAATAATAACTACTCATCGTACATATACGACTGTAGACTGTAGTATTTACCATAACCTGTTCGCGTATTTGTAACTTTGTAAAGTGTCAACGTTCATTTGCTATAATTGTACTACACCCACAAGTAACGATTAATGATATTGGTCGACATTACACCGATAATTGATTTTGATGTAGAATTCTTCATCTACCGTTATGGTATTATTACTAATTTTACATATACTGTGGCTTTTGACGTACATCTCTCGTCATAGTCGTCATACACACACATATATTTACGAATTCGTTTGATAATATAGGTTTTGTTACGATCGACCGTGAACGACCCTCAAGTTTGTTGGGGTCTCTGGGTTACAGCTCACTCAGCCTTGACCTCTACCCCTAATTTCAGCCCCGTCGATTACAATTATAATTATATATTACATTATAATTGTTTGTCGCGCAGTTTGTAAAAAACTATACCTACGTAATAAATTATCCACGTGTAATCATTTAATGTGAAAAAACGAATGTTTAATAAGTGTAAAATATTATTATGATAATACCGCGTAGTATATATTATATAATATGTATGGTATAGCAGTAATTACGGTTTTGGGGATGTTTTTTGGGAGGTACTTCGTATAATATTATAATATGCTCTAATACTTCGACCCGTGTCTCTCTGGTTAAGTCTCATTCGGGTTTCGTACACACACACACACACACATACATAATATCAGAAGTCACTAGTGGTTACCGAGGTCTTCAGGGGACCGGGGTTATACCTACTTTCGCGCGCCTCAGGTATACAAACGTATATAAATAAGAGAGCGCGTCGGCGGCGGAGGGCTATGGAGTGCGGTCGGTGGGGTTGGGGAAGTGATGCGTTAATTTTTGGACGGTATTATAATAAATGTGTACGCGCGTGATTAAGCCCTGCCGTACGGGGTCGAGCGTAATAAACGCGTCGCGCACACAATACTTTAAGCTTATGAGCTTAATCCCCGGGCCTGATTTACAGGGTCACTGCAGTATACCTGTCATCGCGAGCGGCATAATATCTTGGCCGGCAATTAACAAGTTTTTGAGGATTGTCGTCGAGTATGGTTGTTTAAATATATTATGCACGCGCCCTAATAATATAATATACACATTATTATAGGTGTATACGTAGGTAAAGGACACTGCTGCAGCCCTCACACATTATGTACGACCCGCATTGTAGTACAACATATAATACCTACCTACCTATATAATAACAATTCATCGGACTCGTCGTTCGGGAGCTCGAGCTTTTGAGCTTGAAATATCTCGTCGAGTTTGTCACGTTTAATGGGCTCCGTGAAAGTTTTTGAATCCGCCACCGCCGCCGTTATTCATCCGGGTTTCTCCAGCGTAAAACCATTAAATTACTCGGTCTCGGTGCTTCTCGCACCCTCGCTGCAGTTAAGCTCGACGAAATTATAGAAATAATTTTTCATCCCAATACGTCCACTTGTGATGGACGGCAGCGTATATTTTTAATTCGCGTCAGGTCGTTGTTTATAATATAGATATCTAAAATACGCGACTTCGACAGAAAAGGCTCACTATGAATGCATCTGGTCGAAATTCGAACATCACTGCCGTGTAATTAAGTGTTTGTTGAGTGGTCTTACGACTTAATACGGTGATCGTGCGCATGCGCACCAGAGAGATAATTATTAATGGTAAACTCTGTAAATCATAAATTCATATTGTTTACCTTGCACCGATGCGTTAGTTTCATTCTCGTTCCAAAATGCTAGAGTGACAATGATGATCGCAATAATATATTTATATTTATAGTACCCACTTACCAACTTTTTTTACTTGGTTTCAAATAATATATAAATGTTTGAATGCTAATTATAATTTTTTTCTATTATTGTTTTTTAAATGTGTAAAAAAAATACTCTTTTTACATTATTTAAATTTCAAATTCAATCAATGAAAAATAAAAACCAACAAATGGTAAAAATCACTTCTTAAATACCTAGGTACTAGATTATGTTTTAATTATCAATATTCTCATGTATAATTATTTTATTAAAACTTAAATAGGCATAAAAATTTCCAAACATTGTTATAA
Organism: Aphis craccivora; assembly: GCA_009835225.1. Lineage (NCBI taxonomy): Eukaryota > Metazoa > Arthropoda > Insecta > Hemiptera > Aphididae > Aphis > Aphis craccivora. The sequence goes on from VUJU01005751.1 coordinate 4,724, forward strand.
ATAATATTAATTTGACTTGATGCAAAGGGATTGTGAAGTATTATGTTCGTATTTACGTCTACATGCAGTAATATACGCATTACGCAGCCTCGCATAGGGGTACGTTATGTTCGGTTTCCGTTTCCATTCGTTTTATCGACTTTTTCTACACTACGTAGACACATTAGTCTATGCGATTGACACATTTGTACATACGATTTACGTGTTACTGGCAATATAGTATTACAATTATATTATAATGATATTAAATAATTGGGTAACACGTATACACAACAATAAAGCAACTTCATACAAGGACTAATAGTACCAGCTGTATATAGTATAATATTCTATACATAATAATTCATCTATAGTGATACAATCAATACATTAAGACTGATTAAGTGGTACTAAAAAACTCAAAAATTAGAAAATAATACAGATTTTAAATATATTTAATATTCCAAAAATTAGAATTTGAATAAATGTATTATTAAATGAAAAATTGAGGTCAGCATGTTTGGTAAATCATCCTGTATAATTAATAATAATATAATCAATTGATGTAAAACTTGATCACTGTATTGTCAAGATTGAAGCCATGTATAGAGCTTATCGTTTTGATGTGGCTATATTGTTATTTTATTACTTTCAAATTACTTTAGTATCTCCAAGTAAAATATTATAATATTTACATTAACCTAACCTAACCCGACATCATCTTAATATCAAAATCATAAATTTGCAAGTCAAATGTTCTTGTACTATCGGTATAAGAATTAAGAATAATCATTGCTGAAAAAATAGAATTTTTATATATTGTAAATTACAACGAATATAGGGAGGTAATTTAATCTAACATAAATTTTTTTTTTTTTTATACATAATTTTTTTCTCTATAGATAATGTAAATTATGTATTAAAATATAGAATTAAAGTTTACAATACTATTTATGAATATTGACATATTGTCGTTTGAAATCTATTTTATTACTAAATGCGTGTCGTGTGTATTACGGTCGAGATATTTTCTGAACCCAGATTTATTAGTTATAACTATTTCAACTGCGGTCACTAGACGAAATATAAAAGCTAAAGCCTGTGGTAATGAATTTTAATCGTGTATTAACAATAATAATTATAATATTGATAAATAGTCAAACACTTAAAAGTAGTCAAAATATAAATATTTCGATCCCGGATAGGAGAAAACTGTACATTTTTAAAATATATTTAGTTAATTTTTTAATACAAAATTATCTTTTGTGTTTAATTCAACACACGCGAATTCATGATCGAAAAATACGACTTGAGTCGTTTTGTTATTTAGACCCCCTCTCCACTACTAGGTTCAATATAAAATTTGATATTTTTTTTTTACTTCTCTAACACGTTTTATTAATATTACGCGGAGTTCAAGTCCCCCCAGATAATTTTAGCAATATTTGCGCCCGAATAGGTACATTATTTTATGATGTTACTCTGAACTCTCGGCAAATCGGTGTTGGCGTTAACTACGGATACTCCGATAATACAATATATAGCAGTGGATGGTATAGGTATATATAGGTATTCGATATTTTTTTATAACTCGGTAAACTATATCGCGCATACCTCGGTTATCCGCAATGGCTTATAATAATATTATTATTATATTACCATACACAACCGACAAGCGGCCTATATTATAGTTACGCGTCGCCGCCGAACGGTCGTCGACTTAAAACATGATTGTTACGTGATTCGATCAAGCGGCGGCAGTGACTGCGATGTTCATATACAATATACATAGTACATATTATAAGCGCACACTCACACACACACACACCATACAATCCATACACGTACACATACACGCAATATCGTTGTCGCGGCCCGCGCGTTGTCGTCAAACCGGGACTCTACGTGTTTAGGATGGAAAAATTTTCATAACTTGGCAGAGGAGGGTCTGGCTTAAGCGGTTATAATATTGTCGCCGGGACGAGCTGTTTTTCCCCCTTATCGTTTCACCCGCCGACGCATCCGTCGTCCCACGACCCTTCAGACACACGAGAGAAACTTTCTATATAATATAATAATATACACTTGATTACATGTTTTATATGCCGCGTGGTAGTGGTGGTGGTGGTGCCGGCGGCATCGGACGGAGGAGAGGGTCGTCGATAGCGGGGAGGGGGTAGATGTGGGGGTGGACGACATCCTTTGTCTGACATCACGACGACGAAACTCGACCGGAATAGGTTTTTTTTCCTACTAAAGCTACTTTTCACTCGATATTATCGTTTTCCTCGTTGAGTGTGTATATAAAAGGCTACTGCGCCCGGCTTTGTCGGAGGCATTATGCATATATTTATATATATGTATAAATATATATATATTATTGAGTATACACACGGAGGGAATTTCTTCCGGCGGGGTTGGATCCGGGGGTATGGTAATGATATCGGTCGGTGGTGCTGAAAGAGGCTTTGAAATACTTTATTAGCCGAGTCATAAAAAGAATTATAATCCGTCCTTCTCCACACTCGCCACCCCCTACTATCATTGGGTTATACTAAACATCCACGTGTTTAAACAACTTCAGATTCATATTTTTGGGGCGAACAGAACCCGAGGCAGGTACCTGCCGGCGTACGACTAAGGGTTTTTGTTTACCGGTACAAAAGAGTCAAGGGGAAAGCGTATCGTCGTTATATACATATACATTTATACACCGTCTATATAGGCATATAATAATAATAATAGTAATAATAATAATAAGTACGCGTGACGTTTTCATATGATATATTAGTGTGTGCCGTGTGGTCGAATAAGTGGCGTTTTACATAATAGGTTTTTCAAGGAAAGTGCGCTAAACCGCGTTTACGTTAATGATTTTAATCGACTGTCACGATGAAATCGTTTGATTTTCTAAACAAAATTAAAATGAATCCAACGAAGATAATTATAAATTATTAAATTCATTGTCACCAATGAAATATAAAATAATAGATAAATCATTTATTCTTCATTATTTTTCAATAAGAGTTATAATATAAATCATACATAATATACTTTAAGTAACTATAAGATAAAACGAAAAATTATAAAGTAAAAATTAGCTGTAGTGTAGTCGACAGTTATGTACATGACCGGATACAACTATTTTTGATAATGTTTTTCTTTTATGATATTTCTTATTTTAACTTTTTAAAATCCTCATCTAGAATAAGCTTAGGTCGTATACTATACGCGTGTGCCGTGTATGTATATACTAGATATAAATAATATGAATATCAAATATTCCTTTATTACGATGATATGTAAATATATATTTTCGAATCTTCTGTATATACGGCTTTAACAGAACGGAAAATAATTTTGAGAGTTTCATGTTTCCCATAAAAGCTGTTGACGTGATTATGTGGCGAACATACAATGGCTGATTGCATTCGGATTCACAAAACATTTGAACGACAAAAGCCGAGAGGGTTTTGTTTCAATTTACATCCGGCGTATAAAATTAAATCCGGTAAAAGACGTCAGCCCCTTGTGGAAAAGAGACCATTTATGTTATTGAAAATAGCGCTTGGCAGTGACCCATGGCCCGCCCATATGTTCGCGTATGACATAAACCAAAAAAAAAAAAGAAAGAAAGAAAAACCACACACATTCATAAGAGATAAAAAAAATTCACTTTTCCGATGGATACACACTCGTTTTATTATGTTTGTTGGAGTATAAAAACGTATTTGGCTCTTTTTGCATGTATAAGAATACGATATCCGGGCTTTTCCCAAGCCTTTTAGCCGAAGAAGGGCGGGTATCTCTTGTTGTTTGCAGCGTTACACAGAGTGTTCCTTCCTTTCATATATATGCATAATACCCACAAGCCATGCCCAGACACGATAATAATAATAAAGAAGGGTAAAGAGAAAGAGGAAAAAAACAAATATGACACTAACACCTCACTCGGCAACCGTCTTACCATCTTATTTTGTCATCGAAAAGCCCTGTTGTGCAAGACATCATTCGACATCAGCTAGAATTTTTTTTTTTTTTTTGGGAGACTGGTGGAAGGAGACGACAATATTGCATTTCCACCACTCTCCGCTGCAGCAATTCGGTGGCCGTCCGCAAACCAATACGGCGTAATAATATATGAAAAACAGACATCCGCATCACGTACGTCGTATTTATATTTTCACATATGCGGGTAAATTCGCACTGATCCCATTTCGACACCGAGTTTTCTACGATCTCGGGTCGATAAGTGGTCCCTTTATCGTTACTCGGCATTCAACTCCCCGCGCTAAATATTTAATATGCACGATTGACGTGTCAAAATATTGTTTGACACGCACATAATATAACCCTGCAACGTATATATTATATACACATTATATAAATATATAAATAACTATTCAACGACGGCAATAGGTAATACAAAAATATTTTAGTTGTGTTTGTGTTTATTTTAGTCGGAATTGAAAAAATATATTCGACATTGTCAAAGACATCGCAATGACACTGTGAATACATGAGTCACAAATCAAAAATAAATCAATATAAAATTATCTAGAAAGTTTGAAATATATACCTAAATATTTTTCGTTGAGAATTACCCAAACCGAAATTAAAATTATGTTTAAACCTTTGTGCTGATTCTTCGATAAACTATATTGTTTTTCTACACAGAAGGTGTGTCATGATGTCACGAAATATCATCAGACGTAATTCCTAAATCGCGAACGTCATCGAAAAATTCGTAGCTGCTCGGTTTACATGGACGCAGTTTGGCGAGGATTCAATTCATGAAATATATATCTATATGAATATATATATATATATATTATTGTACATCGTACCGAAGAATTTACTTTCAGCGTCGCAGCCTTTGAGCTTGGTGTCCACGCAACGTGTGTGCACGCGTATGTGTACGAAACAGCATATTAGAAAAGTTTGAATTGTATACTCTTGTCTCTTACTGTTGTGTATGTGTGTGGTGTGTGTGTGTGTGTATAACAGATCGATCAGCTTAGACTCTAAGCAGGCACCGACTACACACTCTTTAGGTAATTAGGTAATTACGTGTGTAACTGTTTAAGGTAATGTACGAGTAAAAAACTTGTAAAAAGTGTACACACAGCGTATAGGTTAGTGTAAAGATTTTAGAAACGTGTATAATATACCTAGTACACAGTAATTCATCAAGCATACTCATACCAGTCCCGTTTTTCGTTTAATAATTGATTTATTAAAATTCTAAATTTTTGGAATGTTTAAATATTCGTAATTAAAGACCATATTTTCAAATTCTCGAGAGCTTTTGTACAACTTAAGTAGTGATACAAACTTTTCTTATTCAAACGAGAACCCCCTTCAATTTTTATTAAATATTAAATTAATTTTTTTTAAATTTGTTATGAACCTAATTAAAAAATTCGAACGAGTAGTTTTTGAGTTATTAAAAATGTTTGTAGTAAGGATAAAAGTATATCTCCAAATATCACTTTACAAAAGTATATAACGGTTAAAATATTGAAACTAATATATATTATTTAATACATATTGTTGAATTGTATTTACGATTTATTAATGTTTATCGATTATTATAAATAATTAACATTTTCAAATTACCCCATATCTTGAAGTGTGGGGCTCTCATGTTTGGTGAATCACTTAGTATAGTATAACGAGTAAGCAAAATTACGTGTCTTTATTCTACCCACCCACTCACACCAAAAGCTGAAAATAATTTGGAGATCCCTGGACTGTTCGCGGCTTACCGTATAATAACCAGCGTGGTGAAAAGTACAACGCACGTACGATACCGCCGAACAGGCAACAAACGCACGCAGGCGGTTCGCAGTGCAGGGCGCAGGTTGTCTAGCGCCCGTGATGAGGTATTGATAAGTGGAGTTTTTCACGCGCCAGCTGAACCAATTATAGCCGGACTTATACTTTCGGCAACCTTAACTCCACCCGGCCCTCCAGTCGCAACGTCCCCCGGGTGGCACCGAAATCCGTTCATTTCACTCGCGCGCCCTCTCCGGCTACAGTAAGGACCCGCCGCCGTCCCGACTCGACGACGACATTATTTTTATTTATTATTTTTCGTCTCTCACCACCCGCTAGTGCTTTATTTAAATATAGGATTACCATGATTTATAACTGGCAACTGTGCCCGCGATCATCGGTGCTATATATAAGAGCTCGCGCATTTTTACAAGGGTATAAACGATGACGATGACGACGACGATGGACGACGGACGACGCGATATATATTATAATATTTAGACGGTTTATTTGGTTTTTTCTTTTCCCTCCTCTTAACCCGAAACGCAGTTTACAGCGCGGCTTCGGGTCGGAGTTTTTTTTTCAAAAAAAAACCTCCTTTAACGCCTCCTAATGGTCTCTTTTCCGGACCATCACGATTAATGCGTAAATTACGCCAGCCGTAAACAGCATGCGGACAGGAGGGAAATAAAACCTCGAAAAATACTCTCATAATTACACCTTGTCATTCACTATAACGACTGCAATGGTATTGTAGTACCATTATCCGTAAGCCGAATGGCATTGCACACTTAGTGCGATAAATGTCCGTGCAACAACATATAATAACATAATATCGGTCTACTCGAAACTTATCGGGACACCGTCAATATGTAGATACATTGATAACGAATATTACGTATACGATCATAACATAAGTGAAATATGTGCAACAACCGAGACAATGCGATAAATTTGCTAAATTTAAAATATTAGTGTAGTTAAGTGATGAAATAATTAGACTCTAAAAACATCACTTCAAAAATGAAAATAAAATTTGAAAAAGGAATAATTACTAATTTATAAAAATAATAAATATGTTAATATGTACATATATTATATACATATATATAATATAAAGAAAAAATGTAGTTATTGTACAAGATTTATACATAGTTACCATTATTCAGTGTCCACTCATATAGATCAGGAATTTTACTCATGTGCAGATATGGTTTTTTTTTAAAATACGATAATATCTCATACATATTTTATGATGGGTATATTTTTAAGCTTTCATCTTTATTTATCCTAAAGTTAACGCCTTGTTAGTATATGGACAGAATTTTGGACTATGGCAATAATAAATAAGCCATGCATAACAAAATATTCTGTGTGGTATTAACTTCAAATTCAACGTAAAGAAATATTTTAATAATAATATTCATAGCCCTGATGGCCTGATGAATGATGGTAACTAAACAGAAAAGCAGTTAGGGAAATACTTACAGGAATTCTTAACCAATATTTGACAAAAATCAATGTTCTTATATTGTTGAAATTTAAAAACGAATAATTGCAGTAAATTTTCACTTAATGTTTTTATTAGGTATTTTCTATAAATAGATTAATTTTCAAAATATGTATAATGTTTTCAAGATATAATGAAGTTTAATTTGTTTTTTTTTTCAATAATTGACGTTAATTAATTTTTTATTTATCTAAAAACTTTAAAAACTAGGTATGTCAATAGTTCTTTTAATATAAGAGGAATTTAAAAAAAAAAGAAGGTAACTGTTAATCTTCAATCATTTGTTATGCGTTTATGAGCGTTTGAAATTAGAATTCTAACTTATTTCGTCATAATTGGGAAAATTTACAAATTATTGTCTATTGAACTGCTCATAAAAATTAATATTTTCCATACAATGCCATATATTATAATATTATAATATGTATTATAATTTTCTAAATATATTATTTTGACTTTTTTTTTTAGTTATTTATAAATATTAGATATATTTTTTAATAATAGTAAAATTGCTTTTTCGGTTAAAAATCTTGAATATTTAATACAAGGTTCTTCATAAGTTAATACTGCTAATAATATTAATTAAACATAGGTACACATGATATATATTTTTTT
>VUJU01005752.1:0-12604 GCA_009835225.1 Aphis craccivora
GCTTCAGAAACTTCTTGAAATTTTTTACTAGCACTAGGATCTCCCTTGTTGGTATCTGGATGATATTTCTTAGCGAGTTGGTAATAAGCTTTCTTAATTTCTTTTTGAGAAGCGTTTTTTGGTACTCCTAATATATTATAAAAATCCTTTTTGTTATTCAAATAACTTGTGGTGTGTATACTTTTATAACTGTAGAAATTCTGTGGTTTGACAACTGAAACACAAAAAAACTATAATTATGATGTTATAACTGTAATATAAAATACAATTTTAAATTAATACTTACAGTGTTGAAATAAGCGTTTACTACATAATGTGTTATAACTGAAAGACGATGAAAATATGTGATGATGGTTTAATTTTTGGAAATTACACAACAGAGATGAAGAGTAACATTTATAAGAAATCAATTGTTTTATTTTCATACTGTTCATTGTAATAATATTTTAATTATCTTGCTTCTGTGTTCCAGAAATACAATCAAGATGCTTTAATAATGTCACAAATTGCTTAAATATTATAAAGAATTAATAAAAATGTACAAACCACAAAAATTGAACGCGTGATAAATGATAATAAATAAAATGATACAGAATATGCCGGCCAGGAGATAGGCAAGGCAGCTATATATCGATTTAACGAAAATATCGATATTTTAATGTCATCACATACATTAAAAAATAAAATTTAAAAATATATTATTATGTCCATGGATTACACTAATATAAAATTTAAAAACGATAATTTTTATGGTCGTAATAAAAACAATCACAAAGTTATGATACGTTTCAATAAATTAATCAAAATCAAACTATCTTGCAGTTATCGATATGAGGTTTACTATAAATCGATAGTTATTCATTCTTTACCGTCTAGAAGTTTCTAGGTAATAGCATGAAGTTAGGAATGTAATAAAATTAAAAACATACCTGTATACCTATAATAGTAATAATACATGAATGAAGAAATTTCACTATTTCATATTATATCACTAATAATAGTCACTAATATATAGTCCGGAGTATTTGATGATAATAATATAATATTACAAAAATAATATTTGATTTCTAAGACGTAGTTAATAAATAATAGGTATTAGCTAGGACAGGACGTAAGGTAGTCGCAATATCAAAGTACAATGTATTATTAATAGTTATTATAGACATATCATATCCCAATACAAGTATTATTTTAAAACTCGGATATCACACCCTTTTACACTACATTGCACTTACAATACTGTGGCGAATAAATTATAATTATAGCATCATAAATAAAAATAAAAAAAAATAAAATAGAGAGTTGGATGTCATCACTCATCACCAATTTGCATTCTTTGTTAAAAATTTTAGATGATAATTAGAATTAATTATAATATAATATTTTAGTATTATATTTAATTTTATTTATATTTATCATCATAATATGTAACATAACAAAAGTTTAATTATCTTAATTTGATCATTAATTAATGTTGGATCCTACAGTTAATAACACGAATATATTTTTTATTGATAGTTGAAAAATAATAATAATTCAAATGTTAAGAAACTTTTATTTTGTTCTTAGTCTAAAAAATTGGGTAGGAAGTATGGTGTCTCAAATAAAAATATAAAATATTTGTACTTCGACTTGTGAGTTGTGACCATCATTAATTATTATAATTTATCTACATACAAATAATAAATTGTAATGTGATGAACTGATAAATAGTAGATAGGTAGGTACTATAAATATTAATATGTGAATTGTGTAGTAATAAATATATTAAATTACATTTTAATATAAATAGAGCTTTTATTTTTCTGTACTAACCTAACCTGCACTTTATCATAATATAGTATGATCTGGTTGAGACTTTGACTGGGAAAGGCTGTACATTAGATGCTGGTGGATTACTAAGTACTATATATTTAATATATAATATATATGAATAGGAGTGTTGTTAAATTTTGATCCAATGGACAATGATTATACTAATGACGTAAATGATACTCATTGTATACGAAAAATGATTCTGAACGGACATGATTTGTCAGCCTATAATATACCTAATTTCTAGTGGATGGTATGAAAAAGGTGGTTTATGTTTTAAAGACCTTTGGTTCTAAAATTGAATCATGTACAGAAATGCGTGAATTTTGGATTTCAAAAAAAATTTAACTAAGGATAGATACATTTTTTTAATTGGATAAGGTTCAAGTTCTTTAATAATTATCATTGATAAGCCAAATTTATGGAAAATCTTGTACTACATTCTCAAGTACTTTAACATTTATAAAAAAAAACTAAACAAAAATGAATATATCAGATATTCAGATGTCTATAAATATTCTTAAAACAAGTGAAATATTTAAAATTAAATTATGTAAAAATTAATGCCAATAAAAAAACAGAGCGAATTTCAAATATCTATGACTTATACTTTTTGAATAACAACAGATATTTAAAATTGTTTGAGGATAAATCGTCAGCGCACGCCATTTCGTAAAAATTAAAATTCAGACGCTCATCAGTCATAATATTTTATCTCATAATGACGCTTAATAACTATTATTATAACTATAATTAGTTATAATTGTAGTACATTATTTTAAAACTTAGGATTTTCCAATAACCTCAGAAAATATACCATTTAATATTAATATTATTATTATTATATTATATTAATTATTACCAAAAAATGTAATTAATATATTGGTTCTTCATTAATATATTGCATCATCTGATATATGATTAAATATTTATATGAAAAATATATATGCTGTTAATAGTGTACTTTTATCAGAAGTTGTCTTATAATTAATTTTTTTAAATTTAATTAATAAGAACAAATTTAATTTCTTAACATGTTAAGAGATTAATTTACTGTTAAAAATATAAAAGCCCAATGATAAACAGAAAAATTTATTTAAAAACAGACAAAAAATGTATTAATAGTAATGTTATTAAAACAGTCAAGAATAAATAATATAGATAAAATAGATCAAAATTAAAACTGGAACTAATATTTTACATTTTAACACACTGAAATATAATTATTACATTGTATTATATAACAATAACAGTATAGAAAAATCATTATATAAATATCAGCAAAAAAACGATATAAAACTAAAATTTAAAAAGGACATTCAAAAAAATTGTAATTAATTATTTCAATTGAAATAGATGACGGGTTTGTTGTTTTATGTGGTTGATTTAATTTGAGAATCCCATTTTTATGTAGTCCTTGGGAAATAAATGCATAAAATAATTATAAAAAAAATATCAATTTTAATTTGTACAAATACTAACCCAGTATCTCTACCAAAACTGAAATAGCATATCGTCTACTAGTTACGTGAATAGGACAAATATCAGTAAACATCAAAAGTGAACAATTGTTAGATTGTTTTAAAAAATTGGATATTAATTTTTTAATGTCAATAGATGGTCGATGGCATTCTTCAATTAGTTCAACAGCACTGAAAATAAAATAAAATAATTTTGTTTTAGTACATTATTTGAATTAACAAAACAAAATATATCTACTTTTGAATATTCTGCAATATTATTGGTTCAAATCGATTCATCACATCATTTTCTTGGTCAACGTTTAATTCAACATGATCAATCAGAGACTTTTTAGGTGGTAACAATTGAGGTAATCCAGATTTTGTTATTATAGAAAAAGAAGTCATGGGATAATTTTTTTCTGTATTTAATGGAGGCCCCTCCGTCGAGTTGTGCGATTCAATCATTGTTTGACCATTTAAAAGTTTATCAACTTCACTCAGAGACGGAAATGCCATAAGAGGTTGTGGTATGTCTATATGAGATAGTTCAGGGCCAACTAGTGTTTTATGGGTTACTAAACTTTGATTCACTCTATAATTTAATTTGTCTTTAAATTTCTTCCACTTGGTCTGATCAATTTTTGAGATAGGTGAAATTTCTCTTAAACTATCTTCCAAATTATTATTAATCTAAAATATGAATAATATATTTTTGACTTGAATGGATTGAAAATTAAACAATTTATTATTCTTATGACATATTTTTCAAATATGTTTTAATGTTTTATGTTGATAGAAAAAATAATGTTTACCTCATTAATTGTGTCTCGCCACACTAAACTATTATTGGTTAAACCTAGAATATATTTTGTTTGATAATATTAAAATAGTTTAAAATAATATATACATATTTAGTTATTTTAAAATCGTATTAAATAATTATATCTATTTTTTGTTTAATTAAATAGTTTTAAAAGAAAAAATGAAAAATGTATTATCCTTTTTCCAGCAAGAGAACACATGGTGTCTAAATAAAAATCAATTCTTTTGCACATCTTGTGACATTCTGCCATACTGGAACCAGCTTAATGGCAGAATTTTGTACGATAATACACAGAATTGATATGTTCACTCGCTGGAAAAAGGAGATATGAAATAGTTATTCTTAATAAAAAATATATCGTATAAAATTAGGTTTTGATATTAAATAGAAACAATACAAGAAAAGCATAATTTGGTTAGTTATTTTTATTATAATAAGCATTTTTTAATGATATTATAGTGGTTACTTACATTCTTCAACTAAAGGAAGCAGAGTTAAATGAGGTAATGAATTGTTTTTGCAATGGTTATAAATACTGTAAAAATATAATTTATATTATTAAAGAATAAAAAAAACAATTATTTAACACATTTTTTTATAAAAATAAATATTATTGTTATTCCATACTTATTAAATATAATTTTTGATAATTAGATTAAGATTATAACTATATAGACTACCTATAACAGTTTATAGCTGTTATATTTTTACAAATTAAATAGATTCGAATAACAAAAGAGAAATAAAATATAAATTTAATATTTTATTACATTGATTTTTTTTTTTTATTAGTTTTTAGAAATAAATATTAACTTAATTATGAAATTAAATATTTTAATATTAAAATTAGAGAAATAACGTATTACATACCAAATATTTGAAGTATTGCAGTCATTTAATTTTTCTTCATTGGTTTTATAACTACCCATAGTCATTTCATTATTGAAAATATCATCTAAATTCTGTTAAATATTTATAAAAATAATTTTAAAATAATTTAATTATAAATAATAGTAATTGTACTAAAACACTAAATATAAAAAACAATATAATTTAACTTGTTCTTCATTTATATTATTTATCATTAATGATAGACATGAAATCATTACAAACTATTGAGAATGAATTAAAAATAGTTAATGTAATCTAAATATATTATAAGATTTAAATACAAAAATTAGAATTTTTTTAATACGTTAAAATATACAATACTTTGTTTTCTTCTAATTCCATATTTAATGTAAGACCAGCAAATGGTATACAAAGTTTATAACGATACATAGCATATCTTATAGGTAAATGATCTAGAGATTGATTGCTACACTTCAACATCAAACATTCAAGTGGTCTCTAATTAAATAAACAATTGTTAAATAATAATATCTACTTGTATATAAAAGTTAAAAATATTACATCAAACATCTCTCCTTGGAGTTTCTTCAACCTGTTTCTAAGTACTTTACTACTTTGTTCAATTTGTCTTTTCTTAAACTAAATAAAATAATTTATGATCAAAAAATATTGTGTTATACACAAAAATATTAATAATGGTATTTTGAAGATTCTGTTAAAATTTGTGAAAAGATGGTCATTTATTTTATTATTTTTACATTATTGAAATTATCATAGTCAGAGCAAGTCTTAGAGTGGAGCGAGGTCTGGGGAAAATTTTTTTAGATGAGGCCTGTAGTAAAGACCTTTTTTTATAAGTCTAAGGGCCAAAATGTCATACAAAAGCACAAGACCTGTTGGCCCCTGCCTAAGACCAGCTCTGATCATAGTAGTACATTTTTAACTTCCAAATAATAACCTCCATTATAGTATAATAATTTTTGAATACTATAATACATTATTATTTAGTTATGAACAATTAGTTGTGTTTACAGTATTTAAATAAACTTAATCAAGTGTTTCAATATACTTTACCAATTGGAAAAATAAATAGTTTAATAATTCAAAATATTTGAAATTTAACAATACCTAAAGTAAAAAAGACTAATAAGTAATAATCATACAAATTAATTTATATTTACTTATTAGAAACTTACCTTTTTTTTTGGAAGTATGTCAGGTCTTTTTCTTTTTAGTGATTGATTTGTTACATTTTCAGGAGTACAATTTTCATTAGTTTTCTAAGAAAATTTTTATTTAATCAGTTTTATTTTGATACAATTTTAAGACAGTCTTTAGACTAAATCATACGAAAATACCTTAAATTGAAATTGTGGTTCTTGTAAATTCGTTGAATGTTGAGGTAGTTCTATTCTGATTTGTTGCTCTTGTAAATTTATTGTATATTGTGATTGTTCTATTGATTGTTGTGATACTATATTTTTAGGCTGTATATCAACGTCCATTAATTGTTGTATAGTATTGGTTTTGGGTAAAATAGGATTCTCAGTAAGAGCATCTTGATTGACAATTGGAAACTCTTCAATTGGTTGAATAAATAACTAAAAATAATAATATACTTACAATAATAAATCAACAATATCAAAATATAAACTAACTTGTAGTTGATCTAAATCTGGTATTTTATAAACATCACCAATATTTTCTTGAGAGTTCAATCTAAGCAAACTTTGATTATGCAGTATTGGCACATTAAGAGCCTGTATAAAAATAATAAGCATATTATAATTAAAAATTGTACAACATACCTAATACTCAAGGACACAAATATTTGTTTGATTTAGTAACTTTTTAGCTATAATTTTTTTTGAGGAACTTCAGTATTATATTTCATAAATTATTTATATATACTTACTATTTGGTTTGGGACATTTGTCTCAAGTAGTTCCATTTCTGTAGCATTTTTAGTGCGCCTTGGATGATTCTATACAAGTTAATATTTGAAAGATCAAAACATAAAACAAAGTTAGTAATTATTATTAATTAATATACAAAATTAACTAACTAGCAATGTATTGTTTTATTACAGTATCCGAATATTTGTACAATATACTTTTTTCATACTTCATAGAAAATATAACAATACAGATAATTTGAATTTGAATGTAATTTAATCATTAATTTAAATATTTATAAAAGTATTAATTATATTCTATAGGTATTTAAATTTATTATTAGTTAAAATAAAATAAATCTAGTACTCACTATCTAATACTTAAAGTAGAGCAAATAAAACACCTTAATAATAATACTAATAATTCTCTTTATATAAATTAAATATTGAGTAGTTTAAAAATTGTAAAATAAATATTACTTAATAATTGATCATTATATTGTTTTACCTTATCTAAAATTTAAATATTGTTATTGACGTTATTGTAAAACATTGAATTATATAAAATAACTATAAATTATTGTTATTAGTAAGTAAAACTTGTGGTATCCTACTGTCTATCCTATTGTTTACATTCAAAATTCAAATATCAATGTTTTATTATAAAACAATAGGCTATAGTTTCACTATTAAAATCTAAAATGGTCAACAAAACTAAAATTCTATATATTTAATAACATGTGACTTACTAAAAGAATATCTACCATATCATTGTGGTTTGTTTTTAAACTAGATACTTGGTGTTGATTTAATGATTGAACTTTCTGGCCTAAAATATATTAAGAGTAGGTAGACTCAAATTAAATTATTAGTATTTATCATTAATATGTAAATGTGTTAATCATCTCAATTAACAACACAGTTTAATTAATTTAATTAAAGAATATACATTTTCTAATTGCTTAATTTTTACCAATTATTTAAAAAATAAAATTACTTTGAGCATGTTCTATGTTATGTGATTCATTAGTAGCATCAGATTCCTTTTTGGATTTCTTTTTAGGAATTTTGTCTCTAAATTCAAATAAATTTATATATACATAAGTACGTAATACAAATAGGCATTTATAAAATTCCTGAAGTAAAGCTGATAGGTGGATTAAATCATTATTTGTATTGCATTAAATAACTTAGTAGGCAAAAAATGGCTAGACATTTTATAGAATACTCAAATAACGATAGTATGTCATAGTGTAAATAATGATCAGTACTGGAATAAGATATTAATCATAAACCAAATATTTTTATTAGTACTTATAATTTTATAAAAATTTCAATCGGCCGACACATTTTTTATTTAATACTTATAGTTTAATAATATGCAGGTACCAAAAATAATTTCATTTAATACCAGATTAAATACTTTGACCAGTAATATAAATAATTCTTAAAATAATATATATATTAATACTTACAGTGCTATTTTGTTCTTATACAACGTCTTTGTTGAATTGGTACAATAACCTAAACATTTTTTTAGGCATAGGAAACTTAAATATTTTTATTTAGTTATGCATGTATAAATCAAGAGAGAGAGGTTCATTTTTTCAAGTAATTATTCAAACAAATTGTTGACAAAAAAAAAAAAATAGAATGATTTTAACGAAGGGATACCTGGAAATGAAGTAAAGATAATAAATCAAATGAATGGACTTAACCTGACAACAATCCTCTTAAAAATTTTGTAAAGCATACGTTTAAATTTAACTAGAGACTAAATCTAAATTAGCGGCATAACCGTAAGAAAGGTGTTCAACACCTAATAAGAAACCAGAGCAAAACTCTTTTAAGTTGTAGAGACTCACTAGTACTATAGGGAAATCACAACATTATTTAATATTGATCAAACTTAAGCACAAACAATTCCCAAATAAGTATTGATAAATCCAAGAATTTTCAAGGCTCGACAACATACTATTTCAATATGCGACCTTGAATCAAGTAAACTAATTAGCTTAAAACCAAGATCAATAGAAATTATTAACGCAAAAAATATCAGAATTCAAGATATTATAGGCATAAATTACTGACAAACCATTTTGCACGAAAATCAAAAACTTAGATTTAGTTACACATCAATTAGTGACAATATAATACTTTTAAACTAGGTAATTAATAAAGCAATTTTGGTCACTAGATTAAAACTATAAAATACTAGATAGACTACATCAATCATATCTCAAAATATTATAATATAAACCTAGCGATTAATAACTATGTCTCGCTTAAGACAAAAAATATGTAACTAAAACTGCAAATATTATATCTAAAATGTGAAGGTTTCATCCCAGTTTTGATAAAAGTAAAAACTAACAGACTACGTATTTAGGATTAATTGGTTTTCTAGACTCTAGTGAGTCCATTTATAGATTGAACAGAAATAACATTTGAACACACAATTTTAAAACCATGTTCATAATTTATTAATTATATTACATACAGTGATAAGTAGTATTTGAAAATGATAATTTTTTTTACATCGCCTGATCTGATAATTCAATTAATATAATATGTAAATATATTGTTGTATTTATGACATAATATAATATCAAAGATGTATGTCAATGTTAACTGTTATGTGTATTACTTTTTTTGAGTCCATAAAATTAAATAGTGTAATAATACATTTTATACAAGGAGATTTGAGAATTTAATATGTATAAGGCCATTAGGTAAATTATAAATGATCATAACTTGCTTCAAAGAACCACTCTCTAGAATTATAAAAATAAACTTACTGAAGTATGCTTTTGTGGCATTTGTATGTATTAAAATTAAGCCTATATAAGCTTGACTTATCAAAACAAATGGATATTTAATGCGTTGAAAGTCATTTTGCAAAAATGTTAAAGTTGAAGAAATAGCAACTACATCCTCAAAATTCAGCAAAAGTATAATTAATTGATCACTGAAACAGAAAAATGCATATATATATATGTTATCAACAAAATCAATAGATATATTAGGTATACTTATGATTTATTTGATTGGGGCATTTAAAAAGTTTGTTTTTTATTTCCAGTGAACTGATGAAAGTTTGATATTATACAATTTTTTATTACTACATAGGTACAAATAAATAAAAATGATGACCATATTAAATAATAAGCCAAAAGAAATTTTTTTAACTTTTTATACTTAACAAAGGGCTAAATGGAATAAACTTATAAAATAATATATGTGCATATTTTTATAAATGTAGAAAATAGAAATAAAATAGGTACCTTTAATTGGAAGACTAATTTAATGACCAAAAAAAACTAAATGATAATAAGTGCAACGGAATTCTAGAATCCTAGATATTATTTATGTAAATTAAGTATAGGTATTCATAATCTTTACTAATAAGTAATTATTGGATATTTTTTTTTATAGGAATTTGATTTTTAATTGAAAGGAAAACACAGTGAATAAAGCCACTATTAATACCTATATGTAATAACTAATAACTATCAAACACCAAATGAGAAAATTAATAGAAATTATACTTTATATCACATTTTATTTGAGTTCAAAAATTTTATTTTACTACCTATTAAAAAGTTCAAAATTCAGTGTTGTATACAGGAATTATATTGGTATGCATTATGTGAAAATTCTATTATAATGATAAATCAATATGATAGTTGTTTAAATGATTTTTCAATTTATGCACGAGCGTTTTTAGAATGCATAGGACTTTACAATTATTATTACACACTACATATTGAACATAATATATTATTATAATAAAACATGAATCATCTAATTATTAGCATTAAAAAAAAAAAAAAAAAAAGAATACAATAAAATACAATTTTAAAGGTAGGTACCTATAGATTATAGAATATCTAAGAGAATCATTTATTATGCCAATTTATTACAATCTAGTTTTAATGTTCAAATATACCTTACAACAAATTTATTATCAAAAAATACATTTATGTTAACATTAATCATTAATATTCGATAGGTAGGTATAACGAAAACAGTTAGTGTAATTTCAACATTAATGTACAATCATAATGGTAGGTACATATTAATATATTATAGTATATTCGTATTTGTTACCACATCCAGGGCACATCCAATTTCCGAAAATCGTTATTCGTCTTAAAATATCTGTCAAGACATTTTCCATCAGTAAACACGTTGAGTGGCACATTCAACATGCCGTTTGGATCCAAACTACGAATCAGCCGGTGAAAGTGTTTATTATAAAAATCCATGATCTATAGAAAAGTCGAAAAGCGCACAATTACGAAACAGATTTGTAAACATCGACAAAAATTTGACTAACCGTTTACCGAGTATTTCAAACCACGACTATAGCATAAGCATAGACACATAGCAACAGAGGATAATCACAACGACAACATTACACTCACAAAGTCACAACTCAGTATTCGCATGTAAAATGACGGAAATCCCGATTGTGACGGTTGTCAGTATTGGACCTCCGCCACCGCCGCGGCCCACCCGTCAATCATGAATCTAGACGAAGAGTTCGTCAATCATGGTACCGAGAACAAAATAATCGCTAACGTGCAGTACCTAGCACCTAATTATTATTATTTGGAAAATACTGAATGCAAGCATTGAACTTGGATCTAAACTCTAAAGTCTAAAGTAATGTTTTACTATTCTAGTTATTCTACGTATTATTTTAGCAATGTTATAATCTAATAATAAGTACCTATAATAGTAATGGTATAATAATTAATATTTATAGTAGGTACTTATATATTTTCCATGATACAGATAAATGTTAGAAATGTTGCAACTTGTAAAGACGTAAAGTTGTTTTTTGTTTAAATGTGTATAAATATAAAATAATAATAATATTATATTATTAGGTACTTTGGTATTAACTATTAATTAGTAAGCTTAAGTAAGTAGTTTAAAAATGTAATGTTAGATGACTATATAATTAGGTATCTAGAGTATATAAGTACCTACCTACCTAGGTACCTAATAACGTTGTAGACTTTTAGCATTGATTATAAATACTTGTAATACTAATTGAAAATTGAAAATAACTAAATTATAAATAGGTAGGTACCTAACACAAAAAGTTCAAAAATATTTTGTAATTATTTCATGTTTACTAAGTATACTTGTTTAAATATTCGGCGAAAATTTTTTGTGGTTTTCCTTGTTATTTTGAAGATACTTTTAACTTTTTACTTTTGACCTCCAAGGCTCCAAAGTACCAACTAGATACAATTTTTTACCAAAACCATTTTCAAAGTTAAACTTTTATTGGTTCAAGTTCACAACAGATACAAAAATAAAATCAATACAATATATTCAAAAAGATATAAAATGTATAACATTTTTAATTTTAAATTCTGAACGGAGTGATGAATGTATTGATTTTACAATGATGTGTGTGTTTTTTTTTGTGTCTGTCACCACGTTTTGGAGCTGTAAAAGTGCTTCGATTTTTAAACTCAACCTCGTTTCTGATAGGAAAGTGAATCTAGTAGGTACTTTAAGGGGTCAAAAGTAAAAAATTTCCAATAGTTTTCAAAAGCGTCAAGAAAAACCCTAAAAAAGTTAAACAGAAAAACAGGAATTTTTACGCAAAACCAGTTTTAGACAAAATCGATTTTTTTATATGGTTGTAATTCAAAAAATAATCACTATAAATACTTGAAATTTTTACCAAATATTTATGTTAGTGTTGTCTATATACAGTTAAAATTTTTCAAAAAT
>VUJU01005753.1:0-12600 GCA_009835225.1 Aphis craccivora
TATTGCTTTTAGTTATTACTTATTATTATATTGTCAATATGACAACATGGAAAATGCACCGTGTAAACAATTATATTGTGGCATACCTACTCAGGCGTAGGTAAAAAATCTGTCTGAAAACTAGCTATAGGTTTATAGCAGTTATCGAGATCGTCTCGCCTAAATGCTAAAACCTTTCGAGAACTTAAAACTATTTTACAATATTCTTAAACAATAATGATTTATTATAATAGTTTGGACAGTAAAATATTAGGTGTATACTGTATAATATATTAACAAATACTTATAGTATACGAGATAGTAGGTCAACTGCTGACAACGAGTATTAAAGACAAAAGTACATACTATTGTTTATGTATTTATAGGGCGTTGAACCTTTCAATAACTATATAGATAGGTGAACAAGTGTTAACTGCTGGACACTAAAATATATAGCATTCTTTTTGGTTTTTATACAGTATGTAGTAGGTATGATAATTGATGCAATTTTCTGATTCATTAGGATGCGCTAGTATACAAAGAAGTAAAACAACTTTCACATACCTATTGTTCTTTTTACCTAATTAATATTTCAACGTTAATGGGTAAAGCACAAACAATATTAAACACAAATAAACAAAATATTTTATTTTGTTACCCGAGTTCCATAAATGATTAGAAACTGGCATGGATTCAGAAGGAGGGGGTGCAAGGGTGATATAGTACCTTGCTTGGGATATTACTTCCTAGAAAAACTCTACACAACATGTATTTAGACTGGACACATTTTTAAAGAAAGTTGGTACCAAAAAAAAAAATATATATATATATAAAATTATAAAAAATAGTGTAATATCTGCAAAGATGGTGTTTTATATTAAATTATTACATTAACTATTAACATTTATAACAATTTTCAATCGAGTAAATGTTAACAATTGTAAAACAATGCACTCACAATTTCTTTAAAATCAGAACATAAAAGCTCTATATTATCAATTATGCAGATATTTCTGTTTCGGTAATAATAAGTAATAACTAATATTGTATTTTAATTCTATCGTATTAATTAATTAATTAAGTAGGTATAATACATCAATATAATTTAAATAATAGTTAATTGTTGTATAATTTTAGTATTTTTAGAATCTAAGCGGAGCGATGTATGTATTGATTTTACAATGTTGTGTGTTTTTCTTTTTATTCTTTTTATTTTTTTGTATCTGTGTACACGAGAACCTGTCGAAATAATGCTTCAATTTCAAACTATGGGGGTGGTTTCCGATGGCAAAATGAATCTAGTTGGTGCATTGGGTAGGTCATTTTTTGAAATTCCCAATAGTTTTCAAAAGCACCGGGAAAAACCGAAAAAAAAAATTAAGAAAAAAAGGAAATCTTTACGCAAAACCAGTTTTTGACCAAATCGATTTTTTTATATGGATATAATTCAAAAACTAATCACTGTAAATACTTGAAATTTTCACTAAATTCTTATGTTAGTGTTATTTATTATATACAGTTAAATTTTCAAAAATTTTTGACTTTTTTTGAGTTATTTATAGATCACTGAAATTTTCGATTTTTTTTAAAGTTTCGATACAATTTTTTTTTTATAAGCATTTATAGTTCAAATTTTTACGAAATCTGTCAAAAACGCGAAAATTTGCAAGTTATTTTGAAATTGAAAATTCATAAACATTTTTGTGTTTATAACTAAGGATTAAAAATACAACACTAAGTTTTCCTTCAAGTATCTATAGAGAAAACTCGTAGCATCGTTATATGAAAAATTTTAAGTGCGTTTGAATTTTAAATTTTTACAAAATAGCGTAACGATAACGATTTATCCTCAAACGATTTTAAATACTTGTTATTATTATTCAAAAAATATAAGTCTTGATACCTACTTGAAAATTTTACCAGTTATTTAAATTGGCGTTTTCTTTACGTAATTTAATTCTCAAGATATTTTGATTTTTTTTTAGCTATTTATAGATAACTGAAATTTTCAAATTTTCTGAAAATTTTTTTTTGAAGGGTCGATAAAATTTTTTTGGCCCAATTAAAATACTTGAAAATATGATACAAAGTTCCACATAAGTTATTCTTATAGTGATTAAAAAATTATAAGAATACATAGGTACAATTTTTTTGTTTTATTAACATTTGAAGTTCAAATATTGACAAAAATTCATCAAAATCATGAATATTTGCATATTATTTTGTAGGTATAGTTCATAAAAATTTTTGTATAAGTACTAAGTAGCGAAGAGTTGAAAATTTAATACAAGATTTTTCATAAGTTTGGCTTACAATAATTATAAAAGAACTTGAATTTTGGTATATTCAGGCCATTAAAACATAAACTACCTTTTTCACTAACCACTGGAATTTATATTATAGGCTGACAAATCATTTCCATTCAGAATCGTTTTTCGTATACAATGATACCTATCATTGGATTCAAATTTAACACTCCTATAATATATAATAATGATCCATACGGCACCTTATATACAGCAGAGCGGTACCCATTTACCCACTTTTTTTGTACGAGAAATCATAAGTGATAAATTTAATTTTTTTTAATAAAGGAATTTGTTTTAGATTTATTTTTAGAGTTTCTACTCATGCTTATCCTTTTGAATATTAAGCACTAAAGCACAGTCTTGCCTTCAGGACAGACTGGATGGAGTATATATAAAATACGATATTTTAACCTTATTTCCCTCCATAAAAAAATCCTGTCTATCCTAATCCACTTATTTATTATTAAATGAGGGTTCTCACATTAAACATAACAGATAAACACCACCTATGTGTAGGCATATCTCAATTCATAAGATGACGTTTAACAATTCCGAAAATGTATAGAACAAGGTTGGTCAACAATTATATAGTTAAGGCCGTTAAGGGCGAAAAATAAAAGAAAGAAAAAGATATAAAAAAACAATTTCAAAAATTGCATACATATTATTATTATATACCCGATTCTGATAATTATTTGAAATACAACGTTGTCTAAACATTCGTTTACTTTTTTTATTATAATATATATAATCACTAATCAGAACAAATTAATTGTGTACGTGATAGATGTTGAACCGATTATTTTAATCGAAAAGAACTTACAATAATGTCAATTATAGAACTGTATTATATGTATTGATACTATTATAAAAAATTATGTCAATATTAAATACTGACTATTGTATCCTACACACAACATACAACGCGTATATACATTATACAGTATATTTTTTTCTATTTTTAGAAAATGTTTCATTGATGTTGGAGTCTTGCAAGTATGAGAAAGCTTGGTATATACAGTCGCGACCAGCATGGTGTGCTGTATTCACGCAGTATGATTTAGAAGTATGTATAATATAAAATTATACGGAGTAAGTGTACTTAATCTGTTCAATATAGACACCTACTAGCGTATGTACAATATTATTACATTGGGTAATGGTATACACGGTCTAATCTATAATTACTGCCTAGCATGTGTCACTGTAACCTACCGCTGACATTATTCAATTTAAATTCGCTATGTTACTGATATTATTTATTACTTATTCATATTTTTAAACGCAATGTATCCTTCATATCTGTATAGAAGTAAAAAGAAATATAGTTTATTTGTTTGACTGTTGCATATGTTGATCTCCACTAATCTTTTTTAAATCTCTCATATAATAACTGCGAAGCTTCGATTGTTTTTATATTTGTTATTATATCTATTTTTAGGCATTCTCCATAAACCTTCAATTATTTGTTTAATCACAAAATATATTAAACATTTTTTATAAACACATAAAGTATGAACAACGATATAATCAAAACATACTGAACTGAACATGATGCATTTGTCGTTTGTCACTCGCAATTTACACATATTTATCTAAATAACCATTAATTTTATCTACAGGAAAATCCTGTCCGCTGTGTACATTATTGTATACGTATAGTTTCATTAGGTATATAACATGGTGCCTATTATATCATGTTTATGGCCATATGACCGTCCTTACCGCAGTTTAAGGTAGTATGTATCCTAAATCATGGTATTGATAACCAACATTTCAATACTTTAGCTTGTGCACATAATAATAATAGTAAAAATAATTTTTTGATAAGGCAGATATTTACATGGTTTTGCATATTTGTATTGGTTGGATCGAAAAAATAGCCAAGTTTCAATAACATTTTACAAACGATTTACCAGCAAATCATACAGATATAATGAACAAAATTCGTATCAATGTAAGACGGCGATCTATGTAGGCAATTTAGGGCCATCACAATGTAATATTTTATATTATTAATACTTTATAGTTTATAATAATATTCGTCCATTAGCTATAGATAAAAATATACAATCAATATACAACCATGATTTAGTCTTTAAATATATTATAAAAAATAGCTATTACCTTACACACAGACAAAGTTATAACTTATAATCCAACTGGAGACCTAGTTCTTGTACAATTTATGTAAGGTGAACAAAACTGTAAAAGTAAAACATTCCTTTACGACTACATCCGAGTTGGGTCCGAAAATAATTTAAGTTTTAAACTTTGTTCGAATTGGGTACGTGTAAATATAATATTTCGTACGAATTGGGTCCGGTCTTTTCCGGTAAAAACGATAACACAAATTTACAGAATATTTATTAAAAAATTATATTCATCCTGATGCAAAGTTCCCTCCAAAACGATGGTCTGAATTTAAGTCTAGTACAATAAGAACTACAAACGCATGTGAATCTTTATGTTTTATTTTGCTTATCCAAATATATTTCAATTTATACACGTTTTAAAAAATATTCAAATTGACGTTTATATTAAAACAAGAAGTCCAGAAGGAAGAATAAGAAACTGTATTATATCTAAGGAATATTTCTTAAAAAAAAATTACAGAAAAGATATTGGGAACAATTAATTGCTACAAATTTGTCAAATCTGTATCTTATAAACTTCAGCCCAATTATTAACTTATTAACAAGGTATTAACAACTATACGAGTTTATTATATTTTTGTAATTTATATAAATCGCGAAAATAAAATAGTAAACGTTAGAAAAAAAATATTTTCAACCATACCTATAACTAGATGTTATTTGGCGGTCCTAAGCCTGTAATGGGAAAAATGTAGAAAATGTAAAAAATATGTAAAAAATGGGAAGAAAAATATTCAACTTATGTATTGAATGTTACAATTAAAACTGGATACAATAATACAATACTCACTCACTTATCAGTTTATAACTCATTATTCTTCTAGCATTTTTTAATTGTAATTTGTAAAAGCTCTAGAATCTCGTGTGTTAATATTGTTGGTTTTCATTTATTCAATAAATAATTTATATTGAAATTTAATGGATTTCTGCTAATGGTTCTTTTCTAAGCTTACTACTTAATGTTTTGTATCACACCAGTACTCCAATCTATAATATTACATAATAAAACAACATAGATATTTTAATACCACATGTCACTACTACTGGTGATATTAATATTTTTAATAATAATGTTTGTTCTCTTTTTTTTTCAGATCCTTGAATACATAGAAGATCTCAAATATTACTATGACAATGGATATGGAAATCCCATTGGAGAGAGCATGGGATGCCCTATTGTGAAGGACTTGATAGACAATTTCAAGTATGATACTAGTGCACAACTCAGATCTATAATTGATAATACAAATTAAGTTAGGGTACAGGATGTTTCTATTTGTTTCAGTACCAAACCATTAGTAGAATTAAAAACTAGGATAAGAAAAAACTTAGGTAATATTCAACAAAATATATAATTAAGGGCCATTCTTATAATGTCCGGTTAAGGCTAACCGGCAGAATCCTATCAGTTAACACATAAGAAATTCTGCCAGTTAGGGTTATCAGACACTAACCGGACATTGTAAGAACGGCCCTAAGTCTAGTCAATATAACTACGTGTTAGCTTGTGATAGTTGACTTAAGATAATTATATAGCAATATTGAAAAATAAGTAAACTTTAATATATAAAATGTAGAGGCGAATGGAAGTTAGTATACGACAAAGTACCATAATATAAAAATATAACACTTTATTACTTTTTTATTAAAGTAACCTCGTAAATCTTTCATCAATGAAAAACTTTCTTTTTGTATACTTCCATCAGAGCTATACATTATAGATTAACATAGTTTTCTATATTGCAACATAATTGTTTTTAGTCCACTATAACTTATTGACATAACTCATTTTTATATTATTTTGTGACATATTACATACAAGTTTTCTTAACCTAGTTTTTAATTTTCTAATAATGTTTATGTATTGAAACAAATGGTTTTATACTTATATCCTAACTTAATGTATATTATTATTGTATGCTAAATACAACACAATATTCACATTGGAAATAATAATATAATCACAGCATAGTTTATTAATTTTATAGGAACCTTGCCAGAGCAAAAAATGGACCATTAGGAATATTTTACTTTGGTCATTCGCCTAACGTTTTGAGTGTGGTAGCCAGGTTAGGCATCGGAAAAGATAATACACCATTACTAAGTACTAACTTTGAACAGATGAAAACTAGAAAATGGAGAACATCATTTATAGATCCATTTGCATCAAATGTAATAGCAGTATTCTACAGATGTAGTGATGGAAATAAAGCCATGATCTTCCTCAATGAACATAGTATACCGATGGGTAAAGATGACTGCCGATCATGTCCATGGGAACCAATCGAAGCACAATTTAATGCAATAACCTCTAATAACCAAACATGCAATTTAGACATGTGTAAAAACTCTGCAATGTTATCCTCAATAAATTTAGTTGTAGTCATATTTGCATATGTAATACATGAGCTGTGTATTTAAAAATATTTTAAGCTCATCATACAAAATTGAACATAAATGAAATACTATTTAAATAGTTAGTCTTTGTTTAAATTATCCAATGCAACTTGAATAGACCATATACTTAGTGGTCTCATGTAACCAACAGAACGATATGCGTTTTTAGAATAAATAGCTTCTGGTGTCTGGTACGCCATGCCTATATTATTATAAACAGTATTATAAATACCCTTGGCCGTGTTAAAACCTTCTTCATGCATACCCTAAGAACAAATATTGATCATTAACATAATACAGTTCATTATAGTACTACAATTCACAATATAAAACTAACATGAGAGATCATTAAAGAGGACAAAGCATAAGTAACTCCTGTCCAAACTTCTTCACTCTGCACAGAATACTTGTCTAAATTTCCATCAGGCATCATGCCATTCACAGCTCCCATTTTTCCATTATTGAATCCAAGCACATTCATCTTGTAAATTGTCTGAAGAGCTTTTTTAACTCTGTCAACTGGTAGCACCTAAATTAAAACCAATTACCTATATATTTCAAAAATTACATATTATTTAACTGATACAGTTTGTATGATCCAGTACCTCTTCATTTACACCACAACATTTTAAATACCATTCCCCGCATAATTGATCAGCCATAATTGATTTTGAATGATACTGACCAGACGAATCAAAATCGAAATATTCACCTGAAAATATAATGTATTAACAATCTAATTTTGTTCGGTACCTATTCTCAGACAAAATGTTAAGTATATTTATAAATATTTTTGTATTAAAATATTTAATTTATACATTTGTGACAAATAAATATTAACCATTTTATATTTATAAGTTATACCTAACTAAATATTATAGGTATAAAATATACATCAGATTTTGATTTTTTTTTTTTTATATATAGAAAGTAGACAATAGTTACATGTTTATTTATTGTTGTAATAAAGTATTGCAATTCAAAATAATATATAACAGCAATTGTTTTATCACCTATTAACTATTTAATAAACGTCAGTTTTTTAAATATTCATTTAGTCCCAATATTATACCTTAATTAAATCATACACACATTTTAAATGACAAAAGAGGCTCTGTTTAACTATTACATATACACTTATCAACATTGATTATTTAAAAATCATTAATTATCTTCCTTGTTTGAAATTGAAAATGACATTGAATCATGAATAATATGTATTTTAAATTGAAAGGAAATAATTTTAATACATTAATGTGTTCATAATATCATTCTTTATCTAACAAAAAACTAATAGTTAGAATTCGTCATGATTAGATGTATTGTTATCATTATATAATACATACATTATATCTTTTAGGCCTCTTATTGTATGCATTAAAGTACTTTTATCTGCTTTATGCCTTACACTTCATACATTAATTAATATTAATGTTTAATTAATTAATAACAAAATCATTTGACTTCTGCATTTAATTAAATACAATTAATATAATAATAATTAAAATCAAATACCATTCCATAAAGCAGCATTAAATGACTCCTTAGCTTTATTTAATATAGATGAATATTTTTCACTGATATCTTCTTGTTTAAGAATCTTTGATATTTGAACAGTGCAATAAAGAGCAGCTAACCATAAACTTCCACAATACGCACTAAAAACATAAATATTATAAAATACCTAAAACTTAAAAATCAGAAAATTTAATACAGAATATTTTAGGAAATCAGAGATAAAATAATAGCATTCAATAATTGGAAAAATGATAAAAAAAAAAAAAGAGGAAATTGAATTATTAATATAACACAAGTTTTTAATAATGTACTTTAATTTTTGTTGGTATTAAAAAATTAATAACCATAGGTACGTACATGACATTTTATAACTCCATAATGTTTTCTAAAGCATGATAATTTTCAATAAAACTTTCTATGCTGCTATTTTGATGCATTTTATATCGAATTTTTTATAGTTGATTAATATAGATAATTTTTATTTCTTAGTCAAATATAAATAATGAAATATTTAAAATATTTAGTCTTATTTTAAGTTATGATATAATATTCCAAAATATGTCGGTATATTAACTTTTAGTTAATAATAATAATTTATGTTTTAATATTAAAATAATTGTTATATATATATATATATATATATATATGCAATATTGTTGGCAAAAATTAATTCAACGTACACACATAATATTATTAAAAGTAAAATAAATTGTAAAATATCTTTAGAGAATAGAGACTGTCATATAATTTCTACTCACTTAAAATATTCAATGATATGGCATTGAATTCAACTTTCACAATTCCATAATAATGACCTAGTCAATAATGAGAAACATTTTAAACCTACTACACAATAATGTACCCCAAACTTTTATATTTAATAGTAACAAATTTTAAAGTACCTACTTAAATAAATACATTTTTAAAAATAAATATTTTAGCTATTAAAACGTTTATGAATTTCTATTTATATTATTCACTTGTTACTTAAATTTAATTTAGTTTCAAACAAAAAATGTCCAATCACAATTCAAAATAAGTGGGTAAATTATAAATAGTTAAAAATCCTTTCACTAAAAAAATATTCAATAGTTTAATTCATCATGAAATCAAATTACTTTTAACCAACCAAATATATAATGAAATAATTACTACCTTATGCCAGTCATTATCCATGTGTCAAAAGTTTGATCAGCTGTTCCAGAATTCTCAATCATTCCATCACCATTTGTATCCCAAGTCAATGATTTCTCCATCACATTTTTTATCTAAATATAAGTAAATTATTATTTGTTTAAATTTTTTTTCTTAACAATGAAAATAAACTGTTTTGATAAATATTTAAAACTAATTACTTGAGGATACATATCAGCCAAATACTTGTTATCACCAAACATAATGTAATCTCTGTAGCATTGTAAAACAAACTTTAAATTAAGGTCACGCCATTCTGATACATCGTGTACCAAATAAGCATTCACTAAGTTAAAAGGATCTTCCTCTAATAAAAAAAACATCATAATAATTAATGAATTTAACTACCTTATGATAAAAAATTATTAATTAATTAAAACACAAACCTGGATCACCAAGATCATGCGGTACACTGTATTTATATTTCCGTAAGCCACTAGTACCACAAGACAAGTGTTTTCTTGTAATATTCAATGAATTATCAATTGTATCTCTAAACATGTATTGTATACTTGCCTGTAGTTTAGGCCACAGTTTTGCTAATGTGAAAGATGCATAAAAATGTACATCATATGTATTGTACATCCGATACTCATGGCCTTCTAAGTACCCAAAATATCCATATTGATATCTTGGATCTGTAACATCCACCCGTTCAAAATCTTCCTTGAGAGGTAACAACCAAACACTTCCACCATCAGCTACAAAATAAACTTCATTGAATATAGCACTTTTATACCAGTCAGGTAACAATCTAAAATAAAAATTACAATAAAGAAAATTATTAGTAAATATAAAATATTCAAAACAGATAACAACACAATCTCAGTAATCAGGCCAAATAATCCAACACGTTCATCAAATCTTTCAAATCTAATTTTTTTATGAGCGATAAATTAAGCTTATAATTAAACTTTAATAATGAACTCAAATTAATAGACTGATTATTATTTGAATTTAAATAGTTTTTTTTTATTATTATTTAATCATTTCTACATTTTTTTCAATATGATCAGCTGATCTGTTGTACCTATTAGGTATAATAATAAATCATCTTAAAAATTAAATAAAATGTTATAATATCAAGCATGCTTAAATTAATAACATGCATGCAAACTGTAGTAGAAATTAAAAATATACAAAATCTGCAAATAATAATATTGGCAATCGCCAGACTTAAAAAAACAGTTAATTTCAATAAATTTACCCCAAAATTTACTTTATCATGAATCCAACAATAGTCAAATTTCTGACAAAAATATACAATACTTTCTATAATCTGACAGTGTTCTGAGACAACTGGTACCATGTATTGGATTACTGAAATTGGACTATGGTAACTATTGACTATTGTTATATGTATATTGTAAATGTTACAATAATAATATTGAATTAAAACTAAAAATGTTCAGGTATGGAGTGACCTACCGGATAACTAGCATATTGACTGGTGACCTGGGTTGCTTAAATTACAAGTGGCTTGTAATCCAATTCCAGAAATTTTATCATATTTTTAAAGTGATGATAAATTAGTAATTGTACGTTTAGTTTAGTGATTAATTGAAACTAAAAAGTAACTTAAAATAATATAACTTGAATAATATGAAAGGAGAAAAATAAATAAAATTTTATTCAAAAATAGTTATTAATTAATACACAAAAAACTTAATAATGATTACTTCTCCTTCAAGTTGTTAACATGAATATTTTAAATAATAAGTTTAATATTATTAATAAAAATAAATTTTTTATTTTAAATCATCTATAGATAAATTATTATTATCATAATATTATAATAACCGCATAATAGTTACAACATAACTAGGTTATGTTAGGTGAGTAATGTTTTTAGATTGTACTTCTAATAAATTAACATTACCATTTTTTATATAAATAATTTACTTAATTCATAAAAAAGTTTAAAAACATACAATATGTAGGTATATTAACTTAATAAAGAAATAATAAAATAATTAAGTTTTTATATTATATACTTACGGGTTATTTAAAATAGGATTCTGCCAATTTTCAATTTCTTTTTCCCAGTTTTTAAAATTTTGCATTGAATAATGCATTATTTTAGGACCAGCTGTTCCATTATTGTCAAAAAATTTTGTATAGTACCTTAAGGAAATATATTATGTTTTAAGTATTCTGAAATATACAAAGTGATTCTTTTTTCGAGTACAGAATATTTCATTTTATTGTTTTTGAACATATTTTTGTTACACATAACTTCCATCAAAATAAAACAACATTTCTTTTATACATTTTATCATTATAATTTTTTTATTTTACCTCTTGAAGTAGAATGTTATTTAATTATCTTTTATATTTATATTATTTAAAAATCAAAATTAAAACAAATAGTTGTAAATATTTTAAAGTTAAATTAAAATTTTAGGTGAGTGATGTGAAATTTTGATTTATTTTATTTATTAAAATACTCTGAAAAATACTCTGTTTCAGAATTTGAAATCAAATATATATATTATATATGTATATTTTGTTATACAAAAAAAAAATTATCATAAATTCATATAAATTAAAACAAATTAAAAAAAGCGGGCAAGTGGGTACCGCTCTGCTGTACATTAGGTGCCGTGTGGATCACTATATATTGTAGGACGGTTAAATTTGAATCCAATGATAATTATCATTGTATACGAAAAACGATTCTGAACGAAGATGATTTGTCAGCCTAGGATATAATTTTCAGTGATTGGTGAAAAAGGTGGTCTATTTTTAATGGCCTGAATACACCAAAATTTAAGTTCTTTTATAATTATTGTAAACTAAAATTATGAAAAATCATGTACTAAATTTTTAACTCTTAGCTACTTATACAAACATTTTGTATAAACCTACAAAATAATTTGCAAATATTCATGATTTTGACGAATTTTTGTCAAGATTTGAACT
The DNA here is from genome assembly GCA_009835225.1 of Aphis craccivora. Lineage (NCBI taxonomy): Eukaryota > Metazoa > Arthropoda > Insecta > Hemiptera > Aphididae > Aphis > Aphis craccivora. The sequence continues at coordinate 12,476 of VUJU01005753.1, forward strand.
TCAAATGCTAATCAAAAAAATTTGTTCCTATGTATTCTTATAATTTTTTAATCACTATAAGAAAAACTTATGAGGAACTTTGCATTAAATTTTCAAGTATTTTGACAGGGCCAAACAAATTGTAT
>VUJU01005754.1:0-12593 GCA_009835225.1 Aphis craccivora
TAATTACATATATATAAAAAAACTTAAATATCTGCTAATAAATTGTTGGTTAATAATAATTATATATTTTTAGTTTTAACTCATAGATAATTTATCATTATTAATAACTATAGCATACTATTAAACACAATTATTTAGTGATGGCCACTATTTGTAGTTTATCACTAAAAATTGGAATTTTACTATATTAGGTACATCTTATTGTATGTATAGTCACATAAATGTCTATTATAATATAGACATCTATGATTTTATAATATTGTTATATCCTAATATAAATAAACTATATTCTATCCAGACTATCCACTAGGGCTAATTATCCACCAGATCTCAACAACTGAATTCTCCCTGCATATAGCTTTGACTGTGGCCATGTGCAACAAGTGGTTTGATATAAATTCAGTGTAATATTTTGTATTTTCAAATAATACAAATATTCTTTTGAAGTATTTTTAATGCATTAACTGTTTTCTTACTTAATTATAAATATATTAGTATAAGTTAATGTATTTCTTACTCCTAGGTTCACCTAATATATAGTAAGCCTTCAGTTGGATTAGGGTAAGTTAATAATTACCATATAATTAAATTCTCGTATATATATATATATATTACGCATTCGCTCTATTTTTACAATATTGAATGAGTTCAGGTTTGTCCTATGTTCTATATGTGTTTATAAAGTTTTTTTTTCAGTAGGTTATTATTTTAGGTTCAGGTTTAACATTTTCTGGGTGAGTGGGTGGTTGGATTTTGAGTAGGTATTTAATAATAATTACTATTACAAAAACAAGATAATGTATGATAGTGTGATTTGTATTATACCGACTATAAACTTTTAGGTGGTCTTTTTTTATTTTATATATTAATATCATTCTTCATTCAAATTACTCTATGGATAAATATTTTCAATAAAATAATTTGACAATGATGAGCAGTAGTGTATGTATAATAATTACATGTAACAGTATGTCTTGCATGAAATATATGAAATTTCTATTAATTGAAATTTGATAATATTTGTACAGCTATTTTTATGGCAAAGATGTCAAAATGCCTACCAGTTTTTTGTCATATTTTAAATATTTTAAATATTACCAATTAATTATTTTTCTATCTTTTACATTTAATTTAATTTATTTTATGATCCTATAAATAACAATTAAATTCATATTAATTAATACTGATTATTATAAAGACACTTTTCATTTTACACCTATGTATTTGTTTCTTTTTATAAATTATTAAAACACACATACACAATATGTTTATTATGTATAAAATAAAATTTTAATTTAATTTTATTATTCTAGTAAAGTATTTAGCAATATCAAATTCGGTTTGTTACACATGATCTTACTGCTACAGAAATAATAAGTATAATATAATATTTAGAGGAAATCATTATTTACTGTTAATGACAACAGACAAATTATTAAAATAAACACTTACTAAATATAATATTTTTAATATACTTATGTTTTTAATTTAAAATATAATAACAGACAATTGTGTATAGTTGTGTATTTACAAATTTACAATCTACTAAAGACTTATTAACAACAGTATGGGTATATTATGTTACTCTTAAATATTATTTTCATCAAAAACTTAATAATTTAGTTTTTCAATATTAAAAAAATAAATTATAATTTAATAATTGTAACACTAAATAGATGGTATGTAATTTATGGCGTAATAAACTATATTTATATCTCATTCTTTTACATAAAATAACAGTTAAGTAAGGCATATTGTATTATTACAAAATTAGAATTAATTAAAAGTGAAAAAAAATTATCAGTCAAATATTGCCTTGGACAGAAGTTATGTAAATCATTGTCACTCTAGCAACAGTAACAATATAGTTTAAAATATACAAGAAATATAATTATATTCTGTGAAAAAAAATATAGCTTCACTAAATTTAAAGTTGATTAAAACTATGGTTCATTAAATTATATTTAAAGTATAATAAAACTTGACCATATTCAATAAATATAATTTAAAAAAATAAAATAAAATAAACATTACTTTTATTGGAACAAAAAATAAACACACATTTAGTTAATTTTGTTTACTTGTACTTCTTTATGGAAATTGCTGAAAGAAAAAAAATAACTTTAATATACATTTTATTATTTATGTTTAAAATTTACCTTAAATTAATATCACAAATAATTTGGGTCATTCTCGTTATGTTCAAACCAAACATGGAGGCATGGAGCTATTCTTTGATCCATTAAACCCATTTGTCACTTTAAAATAAAAAAATAAAACAAAACAGAACATTAGTATATTGGATTTATTAATGAAGGTAACTATTAGTTCTAATCATGAATGCATATGAACAGTATATTAAACAAAGAACTATTTTAAAATATATACTATTGTATTTTGTAACAAATTTGTGTTCATATAATATCATGAATAGTACTCAATAATTACTTGATAATTTCCAATATTTGTCACTATATTAATCAATACAAATTTACATATTACGGTTTTGAATTGTGATTTAAAGTTCAACTTATATGCACAATATAATTAAATTAATTGTTTGTTATAACCTAGCTACCATACCATAAAAAATGTATCACCCATTACTAGGCGACCATCCCCCATGTCTTAATTTTTTTATATATACTGTAACAAATATTTTCAAATATAATAATAATAATAATTATGTATTGTTTAAAATCAATAGTAGAATGTTTAATAATTATTACCTATTTTGTGTAAATAAACATACAAAAATAAGTTTATATTATCATGAAGATCCTTTAATCATTATCGCTTATTTTATTTGTGTTAGAAATGTTATTGTTATGCCTAAATATTAAATATTAGTATTATAGGACAGTATATTATACATAGGCTCATCAAGGTTAATTTTTAGCCAATAACATACTAACATATTTAATAGAATTCAATTTATAATATAACAAGAAGTATTTACTATTTTGACTTTTTCCATAACTATAATATAACATACCATTGTTAACTATACTTTTAAAATATTTTGACACAGAGAAATATTGAATTTTTGGGTAAGAAACTGTTGACCTATAATTACTCCGTGATGGTGGTGATAAATTGTATATGGTTTGATAGCTGGCTAATAACAAATATATTTAATAAAAATTATAAACATATCTACAACATGAGTAAATTTGTATTTTATAAGGACACCAAATGGATTGACTATATAAAACATTTAAAAGATAACCTTTTTTTCTTCCCAAATATTGTTTCTGCGTCTGGTGTTCCTTTATTTGGTGGGGGCTTTTTATCTTTAAAAGCAGTAGTAATCGGTTTCTGCATTACTTGAGCTAAATCTTTATAATCTTCTTCTTCTTGTCTATTATTGATATCCAGAGTCAGTTGCTTTACTCTTCTTAACTCTGCCTGTTCAGCCATTTCTTGGCTCTTCAGATTTGATGCCAATTCAGAATCCACTGGCACTTGTAAGCTCTTGAATGTTTGTTTGTTTCCTTTTTTTAACATCAATATAAAGTTTACAGAGTTATCTTCATTAGTATTTTGTAACTGCTCATATGTTTTTTTACTATATTTCTTTAAATGAAATGGTATTGATATTTCTGTTTGTGGACGTGTCGCTTCTTTTGTTCTTTCTTGTATGTTATCGCTGACCATTTTATCAAAAGATTCTAAAAATTCAAAGTCTTCAGGGTCTTCAATTTTTCGACGGACTGGCTCAACTGGAATTTTATCACTACAAACAGTACCGTCACTATCTTCGTCTTCTGTGTAATCCATATCAGAGTCATCCTCTTCTAAATTTTGTTTATCATCAGCTTCTTCATCAATCGTTGATAGTTGAGATTCTTCTTTTTGTTTGAGATTATACTGTTGAATAAGTCTTTCTTGTAGTAGAATAACTACTTTTTGAGCTTCAAGAAAACAGTTTTTCATCTTCAAATTAGGTCGAAGTTTTTTTAATATGTCTGTAACCAAGTAATCTACTGTAACAGGAAAAGGATTTTGAGTATCCCAAGTAGTACTTGATTTTTTTAACCAAAAATAATATTGAAAATATAAAATAAAGCAATCTAATTTAAGTTTACCAGGGCCTCGATTGAAAAACTCACCACAAGTATCAAGTAAAACACATATAAGTCTCAATCTAAATAAATTTTCAGGAGGATCAAATGTGGAATAAAAATCTGGATCATATACTACACCAAATGATACAAGACTATACAACACTTTAAAGACATCATTGCTTTCAATTAGCCTATAATTATATAGTTCACCAAAATACTTGATCATAGCTATTCTCCTTTGATTAAATTTTACTAAGTTTGTTTCTAAACCTACACGGATATCTTCCATAACCCCATCCACGACACGTGTTCCAATTGAATCATCATAATCAACAAAAGCAGCAACTAAACATGCCAAATCTGATATCATTGGATAAGTAACATTCCAAGCTTCAGTCAAACATTTTATTAAATAAGTTTTCTCTGCACTATTTTCCCAATCTATTTGTTTAAGAAGATCTAAAATGATGTTCTCTTTTTCGGGTGCATCTTTTAGCTCATTATAAAGTAAATGTCTGATAAATTCGTGTAATATAGGTCTCTGCTTTTTCATAATTGCTGGTGAATCAGTAGGGTTTACAAAGTAATATGCATTTTCAATCATTGTGACATATACAGGTCTTAGAGCTGAAATGGATTTGACTCTCATCATTTGTTCCAAATAAATTTTGGTCCGGTGATGACTATCTGGAGAACGGTACAAAAATCGTCCAGCTGTTTCTAATAAAGCACAACCCATTTCTATATGATGATGACTAAAATCATTAAGTAACATTTTAAAACAATGCAACGCTTCAGATTTAATCATAAGGTTAAATTTAACCATTTCCCCGATATAGCGAACAACTTTAAGTTTAGTTTCAATATTAATCTGATCTTTTTTCTTTACATTATACCTAAAATCACTTTTTAATAAAGAACAAAGTTCAAGTGCCACTTCTGGCATTAAAGGATTTAAAATAGCTACTAAACGCGTGTAGAATGGCAACAGATCTACTCTGGTTCTAGGAACACTGAATAAAACTTTAACTAATTTTTTACGATTATTCTTAGTGTTGAGATAAATTAAAAATTCAATAGCCAAATTGTCAATCATTTCTCGATTAACACATTTTGGTAATTGTTCAACAAATGATTCAAATATAACTTTGGTACCAATATTGGATACTTCAATGTCCACAGCATCTTTAATATCTGATAAACTTTTTTTTGTATTACACTCAACTTCAGGTTCTTCAGGCTCTTCAATCTTCTTATTTTTATCAGGAATATAATTACTAAGATTTGGAAATTCTTCATAAAACTTTTGAGTTTCCTCATCTTCCCAAAGACTAGTTGATTCTGATAGTGTAGGTGTACTTACAATATCTAGTTCTGAATCAGTCAAATCCTCAGTTGAACTATTCTTTTTTTCTTCTTTTAATATAATGATTGGTTCATTGAGTATATCAGCAAAAGTTAAAGCCGAACTATAAAGTTTTTGATATGTAACATTCATTTGTTCGTTTTTAGCTTTACGTTCTGGCCTTAGTTCACCTTTGGTTTGTAAAATTTTTTCATTTTGTTTTTCAGCATACTCTAAATCATTATGCATTCTTTTTATGTGATTGTTTAAAGATATATAATACTCTTTTAACAATGCTCTTACATTTTTCTGTTTGTCACTAGATATCATATTACTTTTTGGTATTTCAATATCAAACTTATCAGCTAGATCTTGCATTTCTTTAGGAACCAATCCAGCATAATCGTCACCACAATATTTACAAAAGCTAAGGATAATATTTAAATTATTATGTTCCTGAAGATCAGAGTTAATCAAAATAGTTAATATATTGCCAAGTAAAACAAGACCTTCTTTTTGAGGTATAATACCAGCAGATGTAAGTTCAGCAAATAATCTAAGATCAACCCTAAATTTACTCATATTGGTTATTTTATCATCTTTTTTAATATTTAATATTTTTTGCCACTGCTCAAAGAAAATCTTTGAGAAATCTGAGTAAGTAGTATTTAATTGAGTGCATAATAATATCATGGCATCAATTTCTGTCATTTTTAGTTTGATTTCAGTAAGAGCTGACACAACTTCTGATAAATATTTAGTCAAATTCAAAGAGTTCATGTCTTTGAGTAACTGGTCAAGTTGAGGAGGAGGAAAATTTTTAAGTTTTCTAATGAATGCTGTATTTTTTTTCAAGCTAGAATCCCTTTTAGATATAACCGATTCATCAGGGAATACACATTCTTGATTATTTTGTCTCAATGTTTTCTTTTCCTCTTGCCTGGTAACACATTCTGAAATGAAGTTCAACAATGTTTCTCTCTCTTTTTTTTCAATGTCTTCTTCTGTTTCTATTTGGGTAGCCACAGGTGGCATTTCTGTAGATTCAGATTTCGCACTGGTAGATGGTATAACAGGAATATTACCGATTGATTGTCGCACATTATCAACAACTTTGGAAAGCTTTTGTAACGATTCAGATACTTCTACAGGAGTTTTAGACGCTTTAGCTCGTTTGGTACAGTCGTTCTTCATGATTTCATAATAGACAAAATACTATTATCTCTTACAAAATATTTCGTTACTTTGGATTAACTTTCTACACTAAACTTTTAACATTAACCATAAAAATGTTTAGAACGATATTAAAATTAAACGTAATACTGTGATTATACTCACTATTATTATTCACTTTGACAACAGAATAATACATTAGAAGGTATCACAACTGTCAACTATAAAATGTGCAATTGTGACATGAGAGTTGAGACACTGAAGACTGAAATACTGAATAGGCTCTCTAGGCATTGAGTATTGAGTATTGACATTAAATAAAAACAACATAAAATGACTATCACTAAAAACGATAGATATTTTGATGAACGAATAAAATATGTTTATGTTTTTTAAACGTGTGTATCATACTATCATTGTTCTGTGGTATCATTTTTTAAAACATTTTATAGGTTAACAACAAATTATGATAAGAAATTGATATGATTATGAATCTCGTGGTGTCGGCTATAGATCACAATTCACGGACTAAGGACAGTAAGAAGTAAAAACTAAGGTCTATATTTACTATTTTTAAATTTTTAATCACATTTCTTCTACATCAACTGCTAAAAGTTGATTAATTAATAATTACAAATTACGGTTAACAAAATTGTAATGGTTTCAATTTTTTGAAAAAGGAAAAAGAAAAATTGATAATTTGTGTTTTTTCAGAATAAATATTTTAATTTGTATTAGTATTTAATACTTCAAAATGAACAGATTTGAATCGAATTCAAAAGAAAATAACAATACGAGTTCAGACGAGGAAGAAGAAGACGAAGAAGCCAAAGTTTGTATTTTTATTAAAATATTTAAATTGAATTTATTGATAATAATTTATAGTACCATGTCAATGATTGGGTTGTCTAGGAATTGACTGATGATGTTGAGAAAAGTTTTTTTAAAGCACTGTCTTGTCTTAAGAAAGATGATCCCAAGATTTATGATGAATCCGTTAAATTTTTTGACTCGTCAGCTGCACAACAAAATATTAGAAAATCAACTGACGGCCAAGACAAAAGTTCAAATCCTATATATTTAGAAGAATACAAAAGAAAAATTTTATTAGAGCGTGGACCAGAATTTGATGACACCAAAGAAATGAATGGTAAATGGTTTTGAACAATTTAAGTCATCTAAAAGTATATTATTAATAAATATATAATATTGTAATACATTTTTATTTTTATTAAAGTATAAGATAATTTTTGTTAAATTCAAATTAATTTAATAAAAATTGAGTCAAATTATTTAGGTAGTTAAAATATATTCTTTATAATTTAGATGTCCTTAAAAAAGAAAAAGTTCGAATGTCATCACCGTCTTATGTAGAAGAACAGCAGGCTATTAAAGAAAGTTTTAACTTTGCTCTTAATGACAATTCTGATGATGAAGATATACTAAAACCACGGCTTAAGACTATAGAAGAACAGGTATATTCAAAATAATTTTGAAACTGATTCCTTGTATTAATCCTAACACTAAAATTAGTTAATAAAAAAAGAGCAGGGTGAAAACTGATACTTATCAAAGTAATTGTAAACTATATATTTTCTCCGATATAGGAAAAAGAAGAAAAGGATTATTTAGAATGGTTAAAAGGAAATCGAGATGAACTTGAAGATGAGGAAACAAAAAAAGATCTTCAACACTTGCATGATTACTGGAACAATCCTAATTTGGATGAAGGGGAACAATTTTTATGTGATTATATTCTTAATAAAAGGTAATTTTTATCTTATTGGCAATAAAGATTTACTATTTATTATATACTTATAATTATTATTAGATTTTTAGAAAAACCAAAAGAAGAAAGTTTAATAGAAGATGAAATGAGATTTTCTGAAGAGGATGAAATGCTTGAGAAACATGAAGAATTTGAACATAAATATAATTTTAGATTTGAAGAACCAGATAAAGAATTTGTAAGAAAATAATATGTATGATATATTTTTGTGTATTCCATTTATCCATAACTGTCGATAATGAATTGCCATCAAGCAGCCAGAATTCTTAAATTTGTTCTAGAATATTTCGATTGTTGATGTTTGATCATAATATCTGATAAGGCTTTCTGTATATTTATTTATACAAAAAATAATTACAAAAAATTAAAATTGGTTTTGGTTTCACCACATTTTTTGTGTTATCAACAATGAACAGTTGATTAATATAAACATATTAACATTCTTTTTTCTAGTTTATTTAAATATAGATCTTGTTGCTTATTAATTAATTAATTTGAAATTTGTTTCATAATTAATTAAAAGTTAAGGACAGTTGCATACAAACAGGTATGGAGGGCTACTCCCCCTCCCCATAAGTAAAACATGTATAATGATTTCTTTTATGGAATATTACATTAATAACATTTTAAACATATATATATTTATAAATAGTTACCACCTCCATAAATTATTTCTGTGTACACCCTTGGTTGAGGAGATATTGATATATTATTTTACTGCATTAGTGTTCATAAAAAACTATAATAAATATGTTTATGAAATAGGTAGAAAGTAAGGCTAATGGAATACATGCTGATGTTAGGAAATTATGTAACATTGATGTACTATTAAATTATTTGTTTTCAGATTAAAACTTATCCTCGGACAATGGAAAATTCTTTAAGGCGTAAGGAAGATAAACGCAAGAAAAAGCGAGAAGAACTAACTGAAAGGAAAAAAAAAGAATTAGAAAAGCGCTCCTTAGAAATCAAACAACTTAAAAAGCTTAAAAAAAAAGAAATTATTGATAGAATTAGAAAACTTCAAGAAATAACTGGAAATAAACGTGTAGGATTTGAGGTATGGTTATTATATTTTGAATATATCAATAAAGTATTCAGATAGTTAAATATGTTAACTATAATATTTTAGGATACTGAATTAGAAGAGGATTTTAACCCTACTGAATATGATCGTAAAATGCACGAGTTATTCGATGAAGAATTTTATGATAAAATGGATGATGAGAAACCAGTGTTTGATGAAGAAGAAGATGAATTTATTGTAAGTTTATTAATTTTATCTATTTACTAAAATAATTAAAAATAAATAACTATTTTTTTAATTGAACAATTATTTCTGTTTGTCGTACTACAATTATATTTTTGTTTTATATTAGATGGACTGTGACTATGATCCAAGTATGGATAAGAGAGCCAAAAAACAAACCAGGGCTGCAAAACGTAAAGAAAAAAAGAAATTAATGATGGATGAAGATGATGCAGAAACTGATCATATTAAAAAGATACCTAAATACAATCCAGCGAATGGATCATTTGAAAAATACATTGATGAATATTACAGTTTAGACTGTGAAGATGTTGTTAGTGGTGTTCCAACCAGATTTACTTACAATAAAGTTCTTCCTAATGATTATGGCTTGACAATTGATGAGGTACTATGAAAATAGCTATGTTACTAAAATATATTATTTACAATTGTATGTGATTTTAGATTTTGAGAGCTGATGATAATGAGCTTAATAAATGGTATCCTCTGGGAAAATTGACTAAAATTCAACCTGAAGCTGTTCAAAAATTTGAAGCTAAGATTTACAAACGAAAAGCTAAAGATATTGAATTAAAAAAAAAGATGTTACCTAGTCTTTTTAAAGAAGAGTATGTTTTTCGATTTTTATTAAATAAGTTATTCATATATTTAACAATATTTTATAGCGTCATAGCAATATATAATTTTTAAATTAAAATTGATGTAAAGTGTATTAATATAATTTTTTCTTTACATTTCGTATTTCTATAATTATTTCTTAATTAGGTACTGATTAGTAATTCCAAAAAAAAAAAAACTTTTAAGTATAGTTTAAATGTATGATAGATAACATGAAAAAATATCGAATTTTCTAATATATTACTTACAATTAAGGTTCGGATTGTATAGCACTAAAAGTTACTAAAATATGCGCTATATATGCCCTTTAAAATCTAAATAAATGCTATAATATGTTCTAAAAACACAATAAATTGCAAAAATGAAAATGTATTTTGTTCACAAATTAAAAACTTCTATATTTATAAATTAATACATTAAATTTTTTTTCAAAAATATGATAAAAAATTTATAACACAAATTTTTTTTTTGAATATTAGGTAATACTACTTGACTTTGTTGATTCATCATTAAACTATAAAATATAAACAGTTTTTGAGCATTGCAACCATTGAGAATTGTCATTTTGTCATGATTCATTGTTTCATACCATATAATGTAAATGAATTTTATGAAAATACAACATAAAAGTTATATTAATATAGCAAATTAGCTGAAAATGACAATAAAACTTAAAAAATAGCACAAAAAGCTAAAAAAAACCTTAAAATATGCAAAAAAAAAATTTCATATTTGAAGTCTCTGGTGTACAAAACGAATTTATAGCTTACTCTGCTATTTTTATTTGTATCCAATAAAAATGGGCAAATGCTATAAAATCCGAGCTCTACTTATAGTGCATTTTACATGATATGTTTTGTTCATGTTTTAGGCTTAATGAGGTTGATGAAACACAAGAAGAAAGTAAAGAAGTAACAACAAAAAAGAAGAAAAAGAAAAAGAAACCTATGAAAAATGTTTTTAAAGTTGAAGAAGTTTTACCTAAAAGTAGTGATAATCTTCAGAATGATAAAGGAAATAATAGCCAACAGTTAACAAATAAGACCAAATCTATGAAAATTACTCAGAGTAATTCAATTTTAAAAAATGTTAAGAAAGCTGAAAATAATAAAATTGATAGTACTCAGAGTAGTGAAAATAAAATTGTCAAAAATATTAAGAAAACAGAAGACAGTAAAATTGAGAATACTCAGATTGAAAATAAAATTGTTAAAAGTAATAAGAAAACAAAAGATAGTAAAATTGAGAATACTCAGAATGAAAATAAAATTATTAAAAATAATAAGAAAACAGAAGACAGTAAAATAGTTCAGACTCAAAATAAAAATATTAAAAAGGGTGAAAAACGAAAATTAAATCACACTCAGAATGGATCACATAAAAAACAAAAATTCTCAGTTAAAAAGTACAAACCTAATAAAGAACCTAGTGCTTTAGAATCAATGACGGATGACCGATTGAAGGCATATGGAATTAATCCAAAAAAATTTAGAAATAAATTAAAATTTGGTAACAATCAATAAAAAATTTATTAATTAAATACATTTGTTTTTATTTTATTTATAGGTACCTATTTTATATTTTAGGTATTTATGAATTACAAATATAAATAAAGTAATTACTAATTAGTAATTAAGATTAAAGTCAATTGTAGCTACCTTTATTCTATTCAAAATAGGAAACAGTTGGTGGCTAACTACTGTTATTACCTACTTAATTCAGTAAGGAATTTTCTTACCGTTGCCGCTGACTGCATTTCTTATTTCAAAGAAAGGATAATATTATAAACAGGTATAAAAGTTATTTACTTATTAAACATAAAGATAAAATATTTTTTTTTCAATTAAATAGGTACCTAATAAAAATCCAATACAATATAATTTCCTAATGAACCTATAAAATGTATTGCACAAAAAAAATGTTCATTCTTTTCTAAAATCTATTTAGTTGATGATTGTTGAATAAAATAACATGTCTGGTGTTTATTTATTATGTAGGCATGTAGCTACTCTTCTAACATTATATTATGTTTAATATTAAATATAGTCAGTGTTTGGAACGTTCATTAAAATAGCGAACTCATTCATGTTCCCGTTCATTGTAGCTAATATTATTGTTGCAATATTTTTAATTATTATTTGGCATGGCTAAATATATTATATTATATTTATTATTTCAATGAATGTGTTCTTTCTAAACACTAAAAAATGAATATAGTATATGTAGAGCCGTGCCGTGGGGGGGCCTAGGGGGCATGTGCCCCGGGCGCATGGTTTAAACTGTTTAAAGGGGGCGCCAAAAATATTTTTTTAGAATATAAGGGGGCTAATA
>VUJU01005755.1:0-12593 GCA_009835225.1 Aphis craccivora
GTATATTTTAAATACTATTTTACTGTAACTGCATTGAATAATTTTCTTAATATACTTATATCTGGTTTAGTTAAAATATTTGGAATTTCTATAAAACTGAATAATCAGCACATTAAAATTTTATAATTTTACATATTACGCCGCCACAAATACATGATATGTCTGATAGGTTCAAATACAATCAATATTCAATACAGTTTCTGAAATATAATAATATAACAAGTATGAAACATTTGATAATTAATACAATGATACATTGTAGGTATACAAAAATTTTTTTATAATTCAAATTTATACTAAATAATAAAATGTTCACTAGTAAAATGTATTCATCTTACTAATATTATTTTAAGTTTAAATATACCTAGCCATTTAATACATGTTGTTAGTTGATAAATAATAATAAGATACCTATGTAATAATATAACAGATACCTTATATGATATAGCAGAAAAAAAGTTTTCATATTATTATCCTATAGTTAAAAATTATTTTTAACTACAATTTGCATTTTAATATAAAATTAAGTTGTCACTACCCAAAGTTGTACAGATAGGTATTAGGTATTTAAAAATTATGAAAATAATTGTACTTAAAACTTTTGTCAAATTATTTAAAAGTGTTTGAATTATATTTAAATATATAACAAAAGTCAAAAAGTTTCTTTTCATAACGATCTTACACTCTTTAAAGTTTAAAGCTACAACCCAAAATTAGTTTTGCTATTGAATGTTAGATGGAACAAACCATATGTGGCGTTCTCATAGTGAGTGAATAAGTGAATAGTTAGAAGAGATGATTTGGTTAAGTTGGTTTTAATTTGTTAAAAATTCTTATCTATGTTGACAAGATTCATTAAAATTGCAAAAATGTTCAAATTCGGTTAGAAAATTGTAAAGTTGTCAATTTTAATACCTAGTTAAAGGTTGAATATTTTATACAATAGGTTCTGCATACGTTTTTTTTATAGAAATGAATAAATATTGAAAATGTACCTAATACCAATACTGTGCAAAATACTTGCCTATCATAGTATCTACTATGTACAGGTTTAGAATTAAGGTAGGTACCTCAACGAGTTTAATCCCGATCAGTCCCGGATTGCAACAAATGTATCTTGAAAATAGCTGGGCATTTATTTTATTAAGTTTGTATATTCGCATACAGATTGAACGTAGTGATGCATATTGATAGTGATGTTAAAAACAAATTACGCGTTCGTTCACTATAATAATCTGAATTTTTTACTTCAAAAGTAGGATTCGCATTTCACACGATACGTTTAAAACTTTAAAAACATCAATAAATATTATTTAAACGTTTAATAGATAATAATATAATAATACATATTAAATAGGCAGCTGTCGATCCATTGTTAACTCAAACCGTCTTAGCACCTGATGATCATGGAATGCCGAATGCACAATACTATTGATGAACATAGCGCAAGCGATGCATTTTGCACAACACACACTACTTGCATGATTATTAAGCGTAATTCAGACATCGACATGGCCAATTGCATACTGGCTTAAAAACGTTGCGTTGCGCTGTAATGCTTAATTATTTTATGTAGTTGATAATATATTATTTTATCATTTTAAAATATGAGATTGCAGTTCATTAAATCACATTTTCGCAAACATTGATTGCAATGTAAATATAGCATTGCATTCCATATTGTCTATAAAAATATTATTAGTGCCAATGAGAAAACAATAATATTGTTAAGATAATTGTAGAATTTCCAATGCCGAAAAATGTGAATTAGTCACTTATTTAGTTTATGTTTTTTAATAATTTATATAGGTATTTATAAAATAGTTTTCGTAAGGATTATTTTTGATTAAAAAAAAAAAAATAGAACTTTTGATTGATTTCGCCTTTTGTTGTCCGGAGGAGTTGCCACACTCTTATGACGCGATACCTTTAGGTACTTTTATAAAACCAGCTTATATTTTAATAACATATTATACCCTTTTCACTGCCATTTTATTGTGACCTATATTATGCTATAAACCTAAAGAAATATGTACCTATTTATTATTTTTATTAAAATATTGACCCATACTACATTTAAAAATTACCTACGTTTATATTATTTATAATATTTATAAAAACAATTTTTTTTCTAAACAAATCGGCACATCAATACGGTTCCGGGACATTTTGTATATATTTTATATGTATAATATATTAAATTTATTATATATATTATTAAAGATAGGTACATATGTTATATTTAAATTTCCCTATATATACTTTTCCTGGCTTAGGACTGGCAGTATTTTTTACTGGCGTGTTTAAAAGATAATTATTATTATTTGTATTAATAATAATTTAATATTATACTACTTATTCTAGCTTTTGTATTTTGGATATGATGTTAAAGCATTTTCTCAAATTTTTGTCCAATTCAATCAATTCATACGCAGCTAATATTTTTTGATTCTTTGGTCTAATTGTATAAAAGTCTTTTTTCTAGCTCCTTTCACCTTCCATGTTTTAAATAACTGTGTTCGTATATGTTGATACATATAACAAATCAGAATTTGGCCGAAATTTCAAAGTGTAATGTTAATGATTCAGGATTTATTATGTAATATATTGATATCCGTTGTGTACTGCTAAAGCATTACCTTATCTAAGTAGTTTTCAAAATTTCGAAAGAATCACTCATTTTAAAAACAACATATACTAAACTCTAGTACTCTACAAAGGACAAAGGTGTATATACTATACTAAAGATTGAGTAGAAAAATGTTATTCGACGGATATCGATGTTGTCTAACTATATATAAATTGACATAATACAATTTTTCAACACTTTATCTGTAATGAAACCTATAAACTACCAAGTAGCAAAAAATCGGCATATTCAATAATAATACGCTTTTAAACGTATTTTTACATTATATATATTATACACTGTATAGAACCAATTTAGTATACAATATTTCATCAAGCGTGGACGAAATAAATAAAGCCAAACATAGGTACTTGCTTAAATTACAACGCTGTACCAGTGATGAAACAAGAATACTTGAGTAAAAATATTTAAATACTTTTTAACTACTTAAATGGCTAAAGGCGAGTTTTAAATACTATCTTAAAGTATCTGTAATTAAAACCAAATACTATTCTTTTTTAATTCATATACCTACCTATTTTTTATTTGCAATTCAATCGCCTTAAAAAAAAAAAAAAATGAGATATGTACCTCTTCTATTGGATGATATGTGATTTGAGTCAGAAAATATAATCATTATAAAAATGATCAATAGTGCCTATAAAAAAAGTAATAATAATAATAAATAAGGTATGATTTTGACTTTTACGAGTTTAAAGTATCTTTTACTAGACTCTGCGCTATACGCTTGTATCTATTATATGTGTTATGTGTGAATATATTATTTTAAAATGTTTTATACTCCTTGAAATTTGTTGGTTATAACTGGCTTATTTCAATTTAGGGAAAAAGGTGATACTCAATCAGTACAAGTAATTATAAACAAAAAAAGAAAAACCTACTTGTTTTGGAAATTTGTAATAAAAAGTAGGTAGTTGTAAGTATTGAGCTTAGGTGAACCAGCGGACAAATAAAAATAAGGAAAATATATTACGAATGTCTGAAACAAAAATAATAAAAAGTAATTTTATCAGTTGTTTGAATTGACACTATGATAACAATATAATATGTAATATTATACAGTTTTATTGATTTTCGTGTACCTACTACTAGATGAAAGAGTCCCCCCGGCACCAATCACTTGTCTCCAGATTGTCAATTATCTTCAATAGATACATCCACTACCAGTTCAACGTACTTCAGCATAACATTCGCTCAACCGATTTCCAATCAAATGATTTAACAATAATATATTTGTATTATTTAAGTTAATGAAGCCCGACGTTAGGATGCAAGTTATAATAAGTAATAAATAATAATATGCCTATATTATGATTTAATGAAAATATAGTTTATCAGACCGTTATGTAACAGCAAGAGGATTTTCTGGTGCAGAGCATTTGACATTTGATTACACCTATAGTGTAATATACTATATGCATAATTAGGCATGGACTGTAAAATAGAGCACGATATGCCACATACATGTAATTTAAAGAGCAAATAATACAAATCTTTGTTGTATATTTAAAATAAGTTGATTATTTATAAAAAAATATTGAAAATACAATACCTACGTGAAAAACGTAAATAAGTATACCAAATTACAACAAGCATCTAATATGAGATGCATCATAGCATACAAAAAACGATTCTGAACGGAGATGATTTGTCAGCCTAGGATATAATAAGAAATATTTAAAATCGTTTGAAGATAAATCATTATCGTTACGCTACCTATTTCCTAAAAATTTAAAATTCAAACGCACTTAAAATTTTTCCTATAATGATGCTACGAGTTTTCACTATAGCTACTCAAAGGAAAACTTATGGAAAACTTAGTGTTGTATTTTTAATCCTTAGTTATAAACACAAAAAAATTTATGATTTTTTAACTTCAAAATTACTTGCAAATTTTCGCGTTTTCGACAGATTTCGTAAAAATTTGAATTATAAACGCTTATAAAAAAAAATTGTGACTAGCAATTTTTTAATTTTTTTTAACTTCAATTAGAACAACTCATAAAAAACCTTCTATTAAATTTTCAAAACTTTTTGGTAACCCAAAATTTTTTTATCGACACTTCAATAGAAAATTCTCATAAAAATCAAAAATTTCAGTGGTCTATTAATAACTCAAAAAAAGTTAAAAATATTTTGAAAATTTAAAATGAAGCATTATTTCGACCAGTGGCGTAGTTAGGATTTTCCGAAGGGGGGTGTTAATTATAAACAATAAATATTATGTATAACACATACAAACTAAAACTTTTATTTTAATTTATTAATATGTATTCATTGGTATTATTTTATATTTACGATTTACTTATGTCCCTATTTTATTATATATATTAAATATATAATGTATATTGTAATATTATATATGTAATAATAATTTAATTGATGATACGGTTCAAGGGGGGTGTCATATCCACCAAACACCCCCCTTGTATACGCCACTGATTTTGACACGTTCTCGTGCACACAGACACAAAAAAAAAAAACACACAACATTGTAAAATTAATACATTCATCGCTCCGCTCAGAATCTAAAATTTTATGATTTTTCAACTACAACATTACTTGCAAATTTTTGCGATTTTGACACATTCAACCACAAAATTACTTACAAATTAATATATATTAACACTATTTTAACATATTTCGTAAAAATTTGAACGGAACAAGAATTTACATGCACTGTATTAAATAGCACAATAATCCACGTAATATGCAGTAAAAGTCGTCAAATTATGCAATAAATATGCAAAAAGTAAAATATAAAAATAAGAAAAAAAAATTATATACACATTAAATTCTTATTTAATATTTAAATGGGTAATAAATGTACCTATTTATTAAATAAAAAATAAAATGATACCCAATAATAATAACTCGACTTGTCAATGATATCTATGTACTTATAAGTTATAAGTTCATAATTTTTATATAGAATATCTACTTGCTAATTAGCATAATATGAATCAGTCAGTCGTGAAGAAACATTCTGGAGACGTTTTGACAAACGTTTTGAGTACGCGTTTAAACCGTTTAAGGCGCGTAGGATTGAAACATATGTAACAGGAACATATTATGTGGACATGTGGTGATAGTAATTTTAGTAATGACTACGAAATTGCTGCACTACTGGCGAGTGCAGACAACGTCAAAACTGAATAGGGCACATCGCACATGCGATCCTGGTAGGGAGGTCTCAAATTCCAGAGGTTTCATGTATTTTCGTTAGGCTTTTACAGATATACGTGATATCATCGAACCGTTCATATCATGCATTTTATTAGTAACCAAATAAAAACGTTCGTATTCGGTGTGAAGAGATTACAAAACGCGCGAATCATTTTTGATTCAAAAAATATATTTTACAAAATATATACTAGGTACTCTTCATTGATTTTGACGAATCTATAAAATAGATGAAATTTATAATCAGTAAAATATGTATATGAATAATATTTTAATCGAAATAGGAACCACTCACTAGCAGTTCACATTAATGTGTTTCAGGAACGACATGAATTAAACAGCAGTGGCGGTTATAAGGGGGGATAGGTGGACCGCCCCCTCCCTTGAGTTCTTGATCATATTTTACGTTTTAACCGCGGATAGTACCTAATATATTATATTAGTCCATGGTTTTTTCCGTTGTCTACTTAGAGTATGAACTGTAATTAGAATATGTGATAAACACATTAATTAACATGATATAGAAATCAGTGGATACACATCAGAGGCGCATAGAGGTATTTTATGTTACCGGGAATGAAATTTAAGAGCCCAAAATTTTTTTACTCTGCATTTATAAAACAAGTAGATATATATTCTTATATAATAACATAGATTATAATATTATTATCATATATTCTTTGCCAAGCAGAAAAAAAGGCATATGATTTTATTTAAAGATAATTAAGTCAATACATTTATGATACAGCATTTATATCTTTTTTTTAATACCTATGGTGTACTATTAATATTATAAATATTAAAACATATAAAAATTACTATAACTATAATTCATATTATATACCTATATTTTATATTATAAGTATGCAGTATATACTATAATATTATATAAAAAATGCTCAGGGGAGGGATAGCTTTATTTTTGCCCTTCCCTTGAACATAATGTATAACCGCCACTGTTAAACAGTGCAGTTCATAAGATTGTTATAAGTACTTCAAATTATTATTACGTACACCAATAAAATCTTATTTCAAATGCCTTTAAATAGCATTAATATTAAGGTAGGTAAGTGAAATATTTTGAAAATTAAATCACGTAAAGAAAATGCCAATCTTAATAATTGGTGAAATTTTCAACTATCTACGACTTATACTTTTTGAATAATAACAAAATATTTAAAATATAAATCATTATCATTACGCTATTTCGTACAAATTTGAAATTTAAACGCACTTAAATTTTTCTCTATAACGATGCTTCGAGTTTTCGCTATAGCTATTCGAAGGAAAACTTAGAGTTGAATTTTTTAACCTTACATATAAACACAAACAATTTTATGATTATTCATCAACAAAATTAGTTGCAAATTTTCACGTTTCGACATATTTCGTAAGAATTTGAAATATAAACGTTTATAAAAAAAATTTGTGACAGACGATTTTTGGTTTTTTTTTTTTTTTTTTTTTAACTACAATAAGAACAACTCATAAGGAACCTTGTATTAAATTTTCAAATTTTTTGGTTAAAGCTTAAATAAGCGACAACTAACTACAAAGTGTATAGAATTGTACGCAGGCACGAGATAAGTGCGCACAAACACAATAGGTATGTGTATATTAATGAATAAATAAATAATTTTTTATTAGCATACCTATATACAATTTGACTTATTTTTAATTACTCAAATGTATATTTATATTTAATTTATTAATGAAAATAAATAGTAACTATAAAATTAATCCTGGAATTAATTATTGGTAAAAATTGATTTAGGTATAGCGGATAGTGTTTGTGACAAGATCCAAATACACTGGTGGAATCGATGATTTCTCTACGAAAATCGAAGAATTTACTAATATTATAAAATTTAATACCAGCGGAGTTTACACTTAGTTTTACTAGTCTCTAAGAATCCATTATCTTGTAATGATAGCCACATATAGCTGTAATGGTGGCATCATCATAATCCCTTGCATGTACATGGTCGAACGTATGTTCGGTGGATTGTTCACACGATGGTGGACATATGTGGTCGGACATTGTTGTGTCCTTTGACCATTGTATTATATAGCTCAACTACGGCCTCTTTGATTTACTAATCTGTAAGTTAACTTAACATGTGGTCATTCAATCGAATGTTACAGAAAATGACATAAAAACATTAAAAACGTTCAGAAAATTTGCGTTGCTTACACATAAACCGTTCAAAGAAAAACAGCGGGAGATAAAATTATCAATTCATTTTAAAAGCAATCGTTTAAATAAAATGCATGTTACAACTTACAACCAAAACTATAGTTTCATCATTATAAGCCATAAGGAATAAGTTATAGGCTTGGTTACGAAATAAATATAGATAAACATGAATATATAAACTTTTATCATATAGTAGATATATGTAATATATACATATACATATTTTGTAATCATTATTAGGTCATTAATCAGGTTATCTGAGTAGCAGTTAGCTATATGTGAGCACACGAAATATTTGTTAAAGCAAATTCGATTATGCGTTAGTCATGTATAATTGAAGTATCTAGATAATTTTAGTTACACAAACATATAGTTTTTTAAACTAACACTTATCTTATACAATTAATATTTTAAAACTTATTCCGTGGCCATATAATATAATTTATAATATAATCTAAACTCTTGACTCAGAGGGGAATACGAAATTACGAAAATAAGATGCATTAATATATTGGTATTGGAAGGGTCTATAATTATTATTATTTTTTTTTGTATCTGACTTCACTTTTATGAGTAGTAAAAATGCTTCAATAATTATCTTTTAGTTTCTGTAAGTAAATTGAATATTATTTTTATTTTATATATAATATAATAATATTATATATGTAGGTATATTTTTATTCAATATTTTTAAACAACAAAATATTAAAATGTACTTATACTTATATTCTAAAAATCCAATATATTTATTATAGTATTCAAAATAAAAATGAGACCTATTGCCTTAGTATTGATCAAATATTCAAATTAATTGAAGTAAATGTGTACCTAATTAGGTTTTGAATCAACAGAAAATCCACGCAGTTTCATAAAAAGTATCTAATTCCTATAAGTTTAACATAAATGGTATACATACTCAATTATATATTACTAATATAGAATTGTGTGAATTGATCAGACAATATATAACCAAACGCTACATCAAAATATATACTGCTACCTACCAGCTATTGTCTCGTCATAACAAATGATAAATGTGGATCGCATTTTTTATACCTGCTTCATATACAGTAGGTATACGTCAATCTAGAAACATTTAATTACCCGAAGGTTAGGCCACAAATCTATAACACAAAATCATATAAATATTTAAACATTTATTAATTTTAGTACCTATATAATTTTAATATATATATATAATATATATATTTATAAATGTACATTATAAAAATAGGTAGGTAAATAAAATATGTAGTCAAATAATCATTATTTTTTTTTAAAAAATTAAGCGATATACAGCATTCAAATTAACACATTTTTACACGTTTTATTTTTCTTTATATTTTTGATTTCATTAAAAATATATTTCTTCTAAACTAAAGTTTATTTTCTTGATTTTGTTTAAAAAAGTGGTTTAATCTCAGGGTCTACCTGGTATGGATGTAAAAATTTAGTGGCTTATTAGTGTTTACCTTTCTGAAAAAAGGTTCATTGCGGCCGCCAGTCCCCAGGCGCCGTCTCATTATTTACTAGTTAAAAACAAAGTAATAAAAACCACGTGAATTGCGGACGCAATCTATAAAAAGCTGGTAACACACGAACTATCATATAACGGTCACAAATATATCATATTAATTGCGGACCAACTTCCAATTATTATTTTTTGTACAACGGTTGCGGACGAAAAATAATATGTTTATTGTTTAAAAATTCAATTTGGTTCAATTTGGTGTTTACCGATATTAAAATATTGAGATGTTTGTGTTTGAGTGAATTTAGGTAAATAGCAATATGCTTGGACAATTTAGTATTAAAACGTTTGGGTGAGTGTAAAATATAATATGTTTGGGCCACCTTTTTTAATATCCTGGGATGCGTTTAGACAATATTTTAATTTAATAATTATTGTATTATTAATCCTATTTCCCTCACATTATGGCAGACTTGGGACTGTTCATGAATTCCACAGGTATGGTTAAAAGTGGTTTGTTCTTTTTTTTTTTTTTTTGATCAAAATAATTTGAAAAAAATAATTCGTCAAGTCGCGTATCACCTGTAATGTCGATATGTATTCACAGATAGATAGATAGGTACCTATATTTAGATAGATAGGAAAAAAAATTACCTCTTCATGAAGTACTAAGTAGGTACTAAAACACGTAACTGCGCCTGCTATATATAAAAATTGTGAAAAAAATAATATTTTATAGGCACGTTTCATACATCATTATATTAATATTATTCACTATTAGTTATTACAATACATATACATACAACGACTCGTATTATATGTAGGTATATACTAATAATTATAGGTGCTACCTATATAGTATAATGGGATATGGGTATATGTCGAGCCCCATAAACTTCAGCTTACCTATCAGTACTCAGTAGTGTGGTACCTAATTATATTACATAAATGCACCCTATGAATCTGCTTCACCGTCACCAATAACGAGTTCAACATAGTTCAGTAGTTATTATTATGTAATGTATTATGTTATTATAATAATACACTGATGACGGTCGGTATTTATAATAATAAGTATAAATTATTCAGGTATATAAGTGCTGTCTGTAGGGACGCTTCCATACAGTAATATAGGTCATTACGAAAAAAATTTGAATAAATCATAAAATGTTAAATAATGTTACATAATAAGTTCAAAATATTAATAAATGACTTTTCGGAATTTTGTTGTTGAAATTATTGAATTTTAAATACTTCAAAATTATACTTATAAAATATGTAAGTAATACTGAACATTTAATTAATTTAAAAATGTAAAAAAAATGTCGATTTCAAGGAAACTCCACAACGAATTAAAATGTTTTTCTGTATTTGTTTTGTTCTAAGAAACGATTGGTATCGAGTACTATATATTGGTCAATAATAACGAAGACTATATTTTGCATAGTATAATATAGGTACCTATTGTGTGTGGGAAATTCACTAAAAAAATAATTTCTGGGGTATAAATATTAATTTAAATCACATCGATTTGTAAAATATGAATCGTACACGTTTGACTCTTAATTATTTTTATCATTATTATTACTATTGATATCAGACATACTAAAGCCTAAAGGGGATTACACACCAGGCGATTCGAACGCGAGCGTAGTGCGTAATATAGGTGATCGTTCTGCCTGCGTCATGCTATATAACAGGGGTCTCTAAACTACGGTCCGCGGCCCTCATAGGATAGTAAATATACTAGGAGATATCTAAAATTTAAAAATTTAAAATTGTATGTATTATAATATGTGTGTAAACTTTTGGCCCACTAAGTGATGATAATATTTTTTGTGGTCTTCGAATAAAAAAGTTTACAGACCTATGCTATATAATATCACAATGCAGTGTGGACCATGGAATATCAGGTACCATAGGTATAAAGGCTACCAGACCGATAGGCCACGCTTATTGTTCAGCTCTGCTTTTAAAATTAATGATTGTCTATTAATATTTAATTGAAAACTAAAATAACGCTCTTGAATGTATAATATGATATAGCTAAATCAAAATAAGTAGATTTTGCTTAAAATAATATTCAAATAAGTATTTTATTAAACCCAATATCCGACATAACTATAAATTCTAATTGTAATATAATATTATCATTTGACTTTTGACCTATACGGTGTAGATATTACTTTAAGTCTGTAGTCTGTACATTCGTCACACATATTATAAAATATAAAATGTAGATACTGTGTTTCGAGGTTCACGTTTTAAATATGTAAAAATTATCTGTTTTATCTACACATTTTAGTTCTGGTCTTAAAATTATTTTTAATAGCACTGATAAAATTTTTTTTCAAACTTATTTTAATCATCTTTTATGATGTTTTACATTATTTTTATTATTATTACTTTTTTTTTATTGAAACTGTGGTTTTACAATTTGTTTCAACATTTACATACCTATATATTTACAATTACATTTATATTTTACATTTAAAATAATTAAATATAAAACACTGATAAAATTAAAACAAATAAAAGTATTAAAATAACACAAAAACTAATGAACATCACATATATATGTTGTTAAGCGTTAACATAATGAATTTAATAGTTGTACTTCTTATATTTTTTTATCGCTGATTTAAGTATAATGTAATATATTAATAACTAGCTGTCCCACCCGGCGTTGCCCGGGCAAATGTAACCTCAGGTGAAAATCGAGATTTTTTTTATATTATATTAATAATAAAAATAGCTGAAAAATACGGTTTTTATACGTTTTATTTTAGTCCTTTGTTTTTATTTTTTGGTATTTCCTTTTTTGGCTAAAATAACCAAACTACTAACAGAGCTAACTCTAAAACATGCGACATAAAACTGTCCATGTTAAAAACATTCTTCTCTCAAGCCAATCCCTGCCATGCTCAATGATTGTCCTTTGGACTTATTAATATTCATAGCAAAGCAAACTTTGAGTGGGAATTATATTATTTTAAACTCAAAGGGATAATCGGTTTGAATTAACGTTATTCTCGGGATTATAACTATATCTCCTCTAGCACACCCAGTGATAACAAAAGCTTCTATTACAT